>CAUYON010025579.1:50-52424 GCA_963573935.1 Arctocebus calabarensis | reverse complement strand
ACTAAATGCAGAATACAAATGTCTTCATACAATAACTAAGAAAATGCCATGAAGTCTATGTTAAACAGTTTGATGAAAACATTTCAGATTGTATATGAAACCAGCACATTGTACCCCTTGATTGCACTAATGTACGCAGCTATGATTTAATAAAAAAAAAAGAATTATAAAAATAAAAGAATACTGACTATGGGATAATAATCATAACATTCTAGAATATATTTACTTAGTAAATACCAAAAAAAAAAAGATATTTCTCATTAGCTTTGGATGTGACAGAGGATAGATGTAATTGCAGAAGCTACTGTTCTCAGGTAAAACAGGACCAACTTCAAGGAAGCAGAGACAAGAGAAGGACAGAAATTTGGCACAATCACATCACATGAGCCCTGCTGAATCCCTTCCCTCCCCCTATACATGAGGCCAAGGCATGGCTGGACCTTTCAGGTGCATGATCCAATAAATTACCTTCATTTCTGAAAAAAGAAATCTCAGATCTTATCTATATACTCCAAGGAACTTACAAAATCAGCCACAAATTCAATCAAATAGCCATGACAGAGTCAGCTTTCTAAGTGAAGTATTGATCCATATAGTCTGTGGTCCTTTACACAAAATCTGGAAATTACCTTGAGCAAGCATGAAATACTACAATGTTCACAATATCTTGCAAATCTTCAAGACAGTCTTGTAAAGAGGATTTCTACATAGATTATTTGGCAAAGCCAGAGGCATCACTCTACCAGACTTTAGATTGTAAATCTACAGTAATCAAAACAGCATGGTATTGACACAAAAATAGAGACAAAGAAGTTTAGAACCAAATAGAAAACCAAGAAATGTAACCAATTTCTTAAACACATCTGATCTTTGATACACCCAACAAAAGCATACATTGGGGAAAAGAATCCCTATTCAATAAATGGTGCTGGGAGAACAGGATAAATCACATGTACAAGACTCAAACTTGACCATATTTTTCACCTCTTACAAAAATTGATTCCAGATACATAAAAGATTTAAATCTAAGGTGGAGTATGATAAAAATCCTAGAAGAAAGTATAGGAAAAACTCTTAAAGATGTTAGCCTGGGGAAACATTTTAAAATGAAGAAGACTTCTGTAGCAATTGCAACAACAAAAGTTAACAAATGGCACTTAATTAAACTGAAATGTTTCTGCACAGCTAAGGGCAAAACAATCAAAGCAAATAGACAATCTTCAGAATTGGAAAAGACATTTGCATTTTACAAATCTGACAAAGGCTTGATAACTGAGATTTATAAAGAACTCAAATTAATCAACAAAAAGAACTAAGAATCCCATCTATCACTGGGCAACAGACATGAACAGAACTTTCTCTAAGGAAGACTATGAATAACTAACAAATATACGAGAAAATGCTCATCATCCCTAATCATCAGAGAAATGCAAATCAAAACCACCCTGAGATATTACCTAACCCCAGTGAGAATGGCCCACATCACAAAATCCCAAAGCTGCAGATGCTGGCATGGATGTGGAGAGAAGGGAACACTTTTACACTGTTGGTGGGACTGCAAACTAATACAGCTTTTTTGGAAGAAAGTATGGGGAATCCTGGGCACCACCTCTCGCTCACTGAGTAGGGCGCTGGCCCCATGTACTGAGGGTGGCAGGTTCAAACCTAGCCCTGGCCAAACTGCAACAACAACAAAAAATAGCCAGGCATTGTGGTAGGTGCCTGTAGTCCCAGCTACTTGGGAGGTTGAGGCAAGAGAATCGCTAAGCTCAGGAGTTGGAGGTTGCTGTGAGCTGTGATGCAATGGCACTCTACTGAGGGCAACAAAATGAGACTTTGTCTAAAAAAGAAAGAAGGAAAGAAAGAAAGAAAGAAAGAAAGAAAGAAAGAAAGAAAGAAAGAAAGAAAGAAAGAAAGAAAGAAAGAAAGAAAGAAAGAAAGAAAGAAAGAAAGAAAGAAAGAAAGGGGAATCCTCAAAGAACTCAAATTAGATCTCTCATTTGACTCTGCAGTCCCACCACTGGGCTTCTACCCAGAAGAAAAGAAATCTTTTTATCATAAGGACATATGCACTAGATTGTTTATCACAGCTCAATTTACAATCACTAAGATGTGGAAACAACCTAAATGCCCATCAACTCAGGAATGGATTAACTAACTGTGGTATATGTATACCATGGAATACCACTTAGCCATAAAAAAAAAAAAAAAAAATGATGACTTCACACCTTTTGTATTAACCTGGATGGAGTTGAAATGTATTCTTCTCTCTTTTTTTTTTCCACATTTTTTTTTGGCCAGGGCCAGGTTTGAACCCACCACCTCTGTTACATGAGGCCAGCACCTCACTCCTTGAGCCACAGGCACTGCCCAAAATGCATTCTATTCAATAAAATATCACAAGAATGAAGAAGCAAGAATCCAATATACCTACTACTAATATGATGCCAGTAGATGATCAAATTCGTGCCCACATTGGAGAAAAACTCATTTCGATTAAAGTTGGGAGGGAGGGGGAACAAGGGGGAGACAGGTGTATTGGAGGGGGGAGAAAGGTGGGGAGTTTGGGGTGCTCCCACTGAATGTACACAATGTAGGGATGTAGGCACAGCTTTTGGGTGCAGGTCATAACTACAAGTGGGACTCTACCTAACAAATTCAAATATTGTGATTTGGTTGTTTGTACCCTCACATTAACCTGAAATTTAAAATATATATATATATATATAATCTAGAGGTAGCTTCAATTTGACAGATCTGGAGACTTAGGGTCAAAGTTATATAGATGCAGAGAAGGCCTCAAACTCAGATGTTGACTCTCAAAACAATGCTTTTCCTACTTGGCCACTGTGATATCCTAAGCAACCAACCTCCTCAGTACTGAAATTTCTTAACCAGAAATTTTAACTTGTATAATGATTATTTTTACTAGAAAACATATGTAATTCTTTCTACAAGGCCTGTATGAATATGCACATATACTTACATGAGTTTTTAGAGACCTTCTAAAAATGAGCCTATTAAAAGTACAGCAAAATACTTAATTTACCATTTTAAAAATTCAAATAGCATAAAGAATCACCCAATGACCATCTCAATCTACCCACTTTGCCCTACTCAAACTTTATCTCTTTTCAAAAATACGAAACTTAACTTTAGTACAAATCCATTCAGAACTTCTCTCTTTCATTTTCAGTCTCTCTCCCTTTTCTCCATGCAAAAATTCAAATAAAAATATACAATTTTAGACTTTTTTATTCAGCTTTACTGAGGTATAATCTATACATATATATATAATGACATTTAAATGGACAATTTTATGAGTTTCGCCCCTATATAGTCATATAACCCCTACTATAATCATGATAAAGAATATTTCCATCACCTTTAAAAGTTCCCTCATGCCTCTTTACAGTCATTCCCTGCTCTCTGCATCTAAAACTGCTGATAGCCCTTTCTGCTACTGTACTTTAACTTTTAAAGTATAGTATAGTAATCTTTAAAGTATAGTAGCAGTAGTAGTAGTCCATATAAATGAATTCTTTTGTTTCTAGCTTCTTTCAACTAGCATAACGCTTTTGAGATTCATCCAAGTTGTTGCATATATCTGTAACTCATTCCTTATATTGCTGAGAAGCTCTGGCTTCCCAGAGATTCTTGCCAGTCTTGAAGCACTAATAATGTTCAGCACAATCTAGTTGCCCAGACAAAAAAACAGAGGTAAGAGCTTGAAGTGGTAGATATCATTGATCTACCCTCTGTGCAGCAAAAAAGCAATTGCATGAAAACTCTCAACTCTCAACTTCCCCTGTTAGAGAAAAGAGTTGATCTGTGTGTCTAGTGCCCCAACTGCTCTGGTGCTGCTCAAAGAACCAGCATCTTTCTCTCCACTCCTGAATCTCTGACAAGGCCAGAACAGTCCAGACACCACACACCTGGGGGAGAAGGGAGATGACAACCCGGACTGATAGATGCTACTGATTTTCCCCCTGCCCAACACAAAACAAGCAGACAAAACACCACAGCTGTCAGCTTCTCCCTGGGGAAGATACAAGCTTCTGGAAACTCAGGACAGGTGTATTGGTGGGATCTTCTCCCTCATCTGGCTAATCCATTCAAACTGAAAGAAGTTCCTTCCTTGTCTGGTGCACAGACACCAACATGAAGAGTCAAGAAAAATGAAAAACCAAATAATTATCTTCCAAGGTAACCCATGATAAATCTCCAGAAATCAGGCCTCATAAAATGAAATTATATGACTTTCCTTATAGAGAATTGAACATAACTCTGAATCCAAGAGAATATGCTGGAACAAAGTAAAAATTCCTTTTTAAAAAATTTCCAGATTAATATGGGGGTACATTGTTTGTGTTGTAAGGTAAAGTCCAAGTTGTAGGTGAGTACTTTCAAAATGAACGTTCCAGCAGAGGCAGAAGATATTAAAAAGCACCACGCAGAAATCTTGGAGTTGAAGAACACAGTAAGCTAACCAAAAAAATCCCTTCCTAGCGGGTTCAACTGCAAATTAAATCAAGCAAATTAGATCAAGCAGAAGTTAATGCCAAGACAGGTTCATGGAAATAATTCAGTCAGGGAAGTAAAAAAAAAAAAAAATGAAAATGAAAAAGAGTGAAGATAGCTTGAGACTCTGTCAAGCAGATGAGTATACACAATATGTGGGTGGCACAATATGTGCTACTGCCCACCAGAAAAGTTGCATATTTTTTGGCAGTTTAAGTTTCAATTCACCAATTAGTTCAAATGCCAGTTTTGAAGTACCCATTGTGCTCTCAAGCATGCCAAGATAGATCTATAAACTGTACTTATTACAGAGCTGACTTAGGTATTTAGCTACCTGAAAGACCGTCTGTCAAGCCCAGCTCAACAGCAACTCTGAGTCTTGAAATTCTCAGTCTCCAATAAACTAAACATAACTGAAGTAAAGTCAGTGGTATAACAGAAGCTATTTAGCTAATTGCATTGTATCAATGTCCCTTTGGGCTATGAAGAACCTTTGTAACTTGACTAGTAATGAATGTGACTTGTATATCAACTATGTGGCTTATTCACCATATTATCCCAGAATCTAACACACTGCCTCCTTTATACAGTTGTTACATATATTTGCAGCATACATTTGTTGGCAAAACAAATTCAGAGCTGAGAAAGCTGATGGGAAAGAACGTGCAGCAAAGAGGAAAAATTATCTTCTGTCCAAATAAGTTTGTTTATTAAATATTAATAAAGTCAGTACATTTCTTTTTTTTAGTGAATGAGTGGTAATAATTTTTTGTTGTTGTTGTTTGGGATTCATGGACGGGTACAAAGAATTATGTTGCCCTGATTGCATTTGTTAGTTAAAGTCCCTCTTATAATTGTGTCTAACCCCCAAGAGGTGTGCCATGCACCGTGAACCCCCATCCCCCACTCTCTCCCCTCTCCCTGTTCCCTCATTCCCCTACCCCACCCCTTGTATTAGCTCATCTCCTGCCTTATATTAGAATTGAGTACACTGTATTCTGGCTTCTCCATTCTTGTGATGCTTTACTTAGTTTCTTTTGTTTAGAAAAAAAAAAAGGTATTTGTTTGAGTATTTTGAAATCTTAAAATCTTTTTTTTTGTTTGTTTATTTGTTTTTGTAGAGACAGAGTTTCACTCTCTTGCCTCCATCTCCCAAACAGCTGGGATCACAAATGCCCGCCACAAAGCCCAGCTATTTTGTTGTTGTTGCAGTTTGGCCAGGGCCTGGTTTGAACCCACCACCCTAGGCATAGGGGGCCGGCGTCCTAACTCATTGAGCCACAGGCACCGCCCAAAGTCTTAAAATCTTAGTAACTGTTCTGGGTAGTCGCCTCTACTCTCCTCCTGTTCTTCGATTAGTAAAACAGTAAATTTTACACAGCTAGGACAAAAGTATGAAGATGGGGAAAGAATGTTGGCCTGGTGGAGATTAAGGTGGTGGGAGGAGGGGACAGAACCAGGAAGAATGAAAATGCCCTCAAACACACAGGTAAGCACTTTAAAAAATATTTAAAAAGAAGACGAGAGTTGGAAAGTGGCTCTCTGCCAGTAGTAACCTATCTCCCTGCTCTGGAAAACCCAGTGATAACCAGCGTGGAGCAGCCCAGCGTGACTGGTATCTCGGTGGGCGCAGCGAAGCCCCAGCTTCCCCAGCCCGGCACTCCAGCTCTGGTCACCTGTATTCCTTGTCCCGCATGTTCACATCTTGTTTCTTGACCAGAAGGTACTTGGTTAGCTTCTCCAGATCCCCTGCTAAAGCGGCTTTGTGAAGTTTCTTTAAATCTTTGTCTTGAAGGTGGTAGCCCAAGCCCATGGGCAGGTCGGAGGAGGGAGGGCTGGAGGACTCATCCTTCCTCCTCCAGAAGTGGAAAAGCTTCTTCATGGCCGCACAGGCTGCAGTCCTCAGGTGGAACCAGGACGTTTCTGGGGCCCCTAACCGCCTGTGCAGCTTCTCAGCCTCAGGCACGTGGTTGGCGACCCCTCGAATCCCTGACTAACGACAGGTGCAGAGAGACCAGAAGTAGGCTGGGCTCCCTCACCCCGCCAACCCCACACCCACTGAGCGCTGGGTGAGCCGCGACCATGGATGTGACCTGGTCCCAGGTACTCCCAAGACTTGAATTCTCATCCATGACCTTGGCCTGAATGAAGCGCTAGTACTCTTCCTATTAGATCCTGAGCCTTTGAATAGAAACTTACTAGCTTTCTTGCAAATAGCCCCTTCTCCAAGGATAGAGCTAACGGTTTGAACTCCTGCAAACTAGGATTGACATTCCTTGTGATAGATAGTTCAAAGTCTCCTCCTATGAGCTTGCCTCCACCCTACTATGGGCTCTCACCACCTGCAACACAGGCTACAAGGCATCATCAACAGTAACCTCAATACCTCCATTATCTCAATTTCAAACTTAGTTTTTGAACACCACCTCTTACACTGCAGTTCACTTCATCTAGCCACAAAACTCCATAAGTCCTTTGAAAATCGAACTCACTGCAAGTATAAGTCCATTGATCCTAATCACCTTTCCCTAATCTTAACCACCCATGCATGCTGTATCCTCACTTCCCTGCTCAGCTAGATTAAATTCCATGGTCAATCCTCCTAATCACTCCCATGCATATACCTTCAATTAATTTGCCCTCCTTCCATTTCTTCCTTATCTCCTAAACTAAATCCCTAGTTAAATCTAAACTCTTATTTTCTGCCCAAAGCCACTGAATGTGAGCAAGGAGAAAAACACATCCATCTTGTCATCTTTCATTTTCATTTTATGAAAATCCACCTCAAGTGGTCTGTTATTTTTCCCAGTAATTTTTGATATTTTCCTCGTCCTTTCACACTCTCACTTTCCTTGACCATTTCCTACCTTCTTTCTCTGTAAACCTTGTTGATTTCATGCCCTTTCTGATCTATTGACAAAGAGAGTCAATCAGAAGAAAATTCTACAGGCTCCTCAGATATCTGTCCTCTTATCTGCATCTTGCCAGTTCTGTACCTTGGAGGTAATATAATATATTCAGTTTCATAGCAAAACCCAGCCACCACTCTTACATGAACTAGACCCCATCCTCGCTAGCCTGCTAAGGACATTGTTCAGGAAATCCTTCTTCTCTGTTTCCTTATTTATCTTCAAAGTTTTCCTCTCTGTTAACTAATTCTTATTTGCATAAGTACATATTAGTATTTGTTCCATCCTAAAAAATCAAACATGTATATTGACCACAATTCCTCCTGCACCTTTTGTCTCTGTTTCTCCTCTTTTGGAAAATTCATTACAAACATTGTCTGTTATGTTATAATCTCTGTCTATAATTTCTCTTCCTTTAATATCCCTTAAAGAACTTCCTATCATCATCTTTTTGCTCCCATCATGCAACTAACACTGCTTTTAAGCAAAATTGGCCATGATATCTATCACACAAAATTAAATCGCTATTTCTGAATTTTCAGGCGAATAAAGCAGCATTTGACACAGGTGACTGTTACTGGATCCTTGAAATATTTTCTTCACTTGGCTTCTAAGACATCACAATTACCTGTTTGATTCCTACATTTCTATCCATTTTTTTTCAGTCTAGTTTGTTGGCTCTTTATCTGCGATAGTGGAGAACCCCAAGATCAGTCCATTAACAGATCTATTTTTTTTCCATATCCTTGGAGACACTCTGAAATCTTATCTTTTATACTTACATTTATCAATAGTTTAGTTTATACCTATACTTCCAGAAAATCCTGTGAGCTGTAACTGCAAAATATATCCAGAATTTATTTTATTTTCCCTCCTATCCATATTCACTTCTTGGTGATCTCATTCAGTCCCATGACTTTATATGACATCTATATGCTTTTGACTCCCAAATTGAGAGCTCCAGTCTGATCCTTCTCCTGAACTCCAGACTGGCACTTCCAGTTGCCTATTTAACAGCTGCATTTTGTTCTTTATATTATAGAGTTTGCAGGCATTTTATACTTAACATGTCTAAACTGGCCCTGTGACAGTCCACTCTCTCACTGTCATATTTGAGAACAAGTAACTCTATTCTTCCAGTTGCTCAGGTCAAAAGGCTTGATGACATTCTTTTCTCTTGCTCAAAGGCCACATCTACTCAGTTAACAAATTCTTTTCTACATTACTGCAGAACCTCTGTAACTTAAGTTTACCACCCAAAGGACTGTTGTACATAGTGGTCAACATTAGGAATCTACTGTAATAATACATACATGTGGTTGGTCCATGTCCAATCTGTGAAAATCAAAACACTTAAGTAGATGTTTAATGTAGGAGTGTGGTCAGCTATGGAGGTTCTACTGTATTTCCAAAATACATGCATAATTTGACCACTACTATTAGTGTAATCCAAGCCAACATCATCTTTTTCATTTGTATTACCTTACTTTAATACTTTATAGTAGAATCCTGACTCATCTTCATGATTTTGCCCTTAAACACTGTTCTAGCCTTAATGTATTATTCTCAACCAGAAGCCTGAATGATCCAGAAAGTATCATTTCTCTCCTAAAATTTCTCTAATGATTTCCCAATGATCCCCATGACCTTATGTAGTCTATGACTACAATTTCCCCATATCTCCAGCTTTTACCTCCCTGACCTCAAGTCCTTCCTCTTTCCCAAATCCACATTGCTTCAACTGCAGTGATGTCTTTGTTCCCAGCACATTAGACATATTCCTGTCTCAGAGTCCCTGACCTTGTTTCTTCCTTTTCCTGGACTTGTGTCCTGCCACCATAAAACAAGCTACCAGAAGGTAGCTGTTTTTATATGCTTTATTCCATGCTACTTCTCAATGCTCAGTTCAGGGCTTGACACTTTAAGTGCTCAGAAAATGTTTGCCAAATAAATGGATAAATGAATAATAGCCTCTGCACCTATTTGCCTTTTGAATTCTTTGGTACGGTGTAGGGGAAAACCAGGCTATAGTATTTAATAAAAAAAAAAAAAAAACAGAGTGCCAGATTAGAATGAGACTACAGAATTTACTTTTATAAAGTAAAAAAGTTATAGTAAACTAAAGTTAATTTATACTGAAGAAAGAAAAATATTTTTCTATAAATTTCGTGTAGCCTAAGTGTACAATGTTTATAAAGTCTACAATAGTGTGCAGTAATATCTTAGAGGCCTTCATATTTGTTCACCACTCACTCACTGACTCACCCAAAGCAACTTCCCATCCTGCAAGCTCCATTTATGGTAAGTGCCCTATAAAAGTCGACTATTTTTTATCTTTTATAATGTATTTTAACTGTTCCTATTCTATTTCTAGGTATGGTTAGATACATAAATACTTATCATTATGTTTTAATTGCCTATGGTACTCTGTACAGTAACACGCTGCACAGGTTTGTACTCCAGGAATAACAGGCTATATTAAAAACCCTAAGCGTATAGTAGACTATGCCATCTAGGTTTGTGTAAGTGCACTTTGTAATGTTTGCACGACAATGAAGCTACCTAAAGATGCATTTCCCAGAATGTGTAGCTTTTGTTCAGCATTACATGACTGTACATGAATAAAGGTGTTTGGTTATTGTAATTCTATCAATGTAATTTAAAGAACATGTCCTAGTGTATGTCTCGAATTATCTCTACTGTGTAATAAAGTGTCACAACTCCATATCCTATTCCAGAATGAAACTTTTATTTCGATGATTGGTAAGGAAAATATCCAGACTGGGCTGAGTGACTCATGCTTATAATCCTAGCGCTCTGGGGGGCTTAAGGCAGGATAATGACTTAAGGTCAGGAGTTCAAGACCAGCCTAAGTAAGAGCAAGACTTTGTTTCTATAAAAAATAGAAAAATTAGCCAGGTGTTGTGATGTGTGCCAATAATCCCAGTTTTAATTATGCTAAGAGGCCAAGACAGGAGGATCACTGGAGCCCAGGTGCTTGAGCCTACTACAGTAAGTAATGATGATACCACTACACTCTAGCCCCTGAAACAGAGTGAGACTCTTGAAGAAAGAAAGAAAGAAAGAAAGAAAGAAAGAAAGAAAGAAAGAAAGAAAGAAAGAAAGAAAGAAAGAAAGAAAGAAAGAAAGAAAGAAAGAAAGAAAAAAGAAAGAAGGAAGGAAGGAAGGAAGGAAGGAATTAAGAAAAAAAGAAAGAAAGGAAGGCAAGGCAGAAAATATCTATTCCATTTAGGCCAATTATCCCCTCTACCCAACAAAAGAAGCCATCAGAACACAACAGTCCAGCAACCATATAAGGTATATAAAGACATGTGGAAAGATTATTTTCTCAAGGAGTTATCTTCCATCTCATATATTTGGACCCTATCCTTCCTGTTTCTACTATCTTAATTCAGTCTGTTTATCTCTTTCCTAGATTATTATGACCTTTTAAATAGTTTCTGTACCTTTATTTTAAACATTATCCAAACGGTGGTGAGTTGAAGTTGATTCATACCATTCCTAAGGTTCAATTCCTAAATATTCTGGGACTATTGGAGACTTAAAATTAGTCTTTGCATGATGGAAAATGGTGACAAATAAAAATCAGGGTTTGGTTTCAATACTCAATATTGTATTTCTACTCTGAAAAGTATAGAAGACAAAAAAAGAAAACTGATAAAGAATAATAATTGAAGTTAACTATTAGAAGAGAAGGCAAGACTTATGAAAAAGAATCCTAAATGAATGACACAATTTTATGGCTTTAAAGTGATAAGTGGTTGTTTCTTATGTTTATTTATGGTTTCTATTTTTCTGTCCTTTCTACTCATCAGTTTTCTTATTACTACAATTAACATTAATACTTGTGTATAAAATTCTCCTAAAATTTACTTCCTTTACTGTAAAGGAGCTACCTTTAGTTTTAAGGCCTTATTTTAAGAGAGAGAGAAAGAGAAATAAAGAGAAGGAAGGAAGGAAGGGAGGGAGGGAAAGCAGAAAGGGAAAGAGGGAGGGTGGGGAGGGACTAGTCTTGAGAAGCACAGGAACAGAAATCTCATTTAAAGATCATATCTCTTTTTTATAATAGTTTCTTTGAATTAATTGAAAATAGGTCATTTCTTTTCCATATTAAAGAATACATTTTTACTGTTTCCTCAGTGGGGAAAAGATTCCCTATTTAACAAACGGTGCTGGGTGAACTGGCTGGCGACCTGCAGAAGACTGAAACTGGACCCACACCTTTCACCATTAACTAAGATAGACTCTCACTGGATTAAAAATTTAAATTTAAGGCATGAAACTATAAAAATACTAGAAGAAAGTGCAGGGAAAACTCTTGAAGGAATTGGCCTGGGCAAATATTTTATGAGGAAGACCCCCTGGGCTATTGAAGCAACACCAAAAATACATTACTGGGATGTGATCAAACTAAAAAACTTCTGCACAGCCAAAAACACAGTAAGTAAAGCAGGCAGACAGCCCTCAGAATGGGAGAAGATATTTGCAGGTTATGTCTCTGACAAAGGTGTAATAACCAGAATCCACAGAGAACTCAAACATATTAGCAAGAAAAGAACAAGTGATCCCATCTTAGGGTGGGCAAGGGACTTAAAGAGAAACTTCTCTGAAGAAGACAGGTGCATGAAAAAATGCTCATCATCCTTAATCTCAGAGAAATGTAAATCAAACCACTTTGAGATATCATCTAATCCCAGTAAGATTAGCCCACATTCCAAAATCCCAAAACCAGAGATGTTGGCTTGGATGTGGAGAAAAGGAAACATTTCTGTACTGCTGGTGGGAATTCAAATTAATACAATCCTTTTGGAAAGATGTTTGGAGATCACTTAGGGATCTAAAAATACACCTGCCATTTGATCCTTTAATTCCTCTACTAGGTATATATCCAGAAGACCAAAAATCACTTTATAACAAAGATATTTACACCAGAATGTTTATTGCAGCCCAATTCATAATTGCTGAGTCATGGAAGAAGCCCATGTGCCCATCAACATGAATGGATCAATAAATTGTGGTATATGTACACCATGGAATATTATGCAGCATTAAAGAAAGATGGAGACTTTACCTCTTTCATGTTTACATAGATGAAGCTGGAACATATTCTTCTTAGCAAAGTATCTCAAGAATGGAAGAAAAAGTATCCAATGTACTCAGCCCTACTATGAAACCAATTTATAGCTATAACCCAACTATAGCTCAAGAAGAAGGGGAAAGAAGAGAGGGAGGGAAGGGAAGGGGAGGGGATGAGTGGAGGGAAGGTAATTGGTGAGAGCATCCTATGGTGCATTTCACAAGGGTACATGTTAAATTTGCTAAGTGTAGAGTATAAATGTCTGAACATAATAACTAAGGAAATGTGATGAAGGCTGTGTCAACCAGTTTGATGAAAATATTTGAATGGTATATAAAACCAGCACATTGTACCCCATGATTGCATTAATGTACACACAGCTATGATTTAATTACAAAGAAAAAAGTCGATAAAAGAGCTGTGAGGCCTTGTCTTGAGAGAGAGAGAAAGAGAAATAAAGAGAATGAAGAAAGGAAAGGAGGGAGGACAGGAGGGTGGGGAGGGACTAGTCTTCCGAAGCACAGGAACAGAAATCTCATTTAAAGATCATATCTCTTTTTTTATAATAGTTTCTTTGAATTAACTGAAAATAGGTCATTTCTTTTCCAAATTAAAGAATATATTTCTACTATACCCTATAGATTTGTAAAAAGATTAGATTTGGGCCCTATTTAAGAAAATTGAAAATTAATGATGAAAAATTACAAGATCGTATTCTTACATCAAAATTATTAATTTTCCTTATAATTTTTTTTAAATAGTGAGTTCTCCAAGGGCATTTATTCATTCTTTCATTTGTTCATCCATCAAAAGTGAATTGACATCTATTGGGACATTTACTCCCATCTCTCAGGATCCTGCCAGCTATAAACAATTCTTTTTTTTTTTTTTTGTAGAGACAGAATCTCACTTTATCACCCTCAGTAGAGTGCCGTGGCATCACACTGCTCACAGCAACCTCCAGCTCCTGAGCTTAGGTGATTCTCTTGCTTCTGCCTCCCGAGTAGCTGGGACTACAGGCGCCCGCCACAACGCCTGGCTATTTTTCTGTTTTGCAGTTCGGCCGAGACCGGGTTTGAACCCGCCACCTTCAGTATATGGGGCCAGCGCCCTACTCGATGAGCCAGAGGCGCCACCCTATAAATAATTCTTGACTATTTCTGCTCAGATAGGTTGAAAAAAGTAAATGTCTTAGTGCTAAGTGCCAATTAAAGGTGTATCTCTTTCTCTTCAAAGTAAAGCATTTCTGAATAATGCCTTTTACATTAGATCTTTCAAAGTTCCATTTGCAATGTTATTAATTGCTACATTAGTCACTGAAAATGCCTCATGCACATACATTTTGTGAGAATTTTTCTCTACTAATTTTCAATGTTGCTGGTCTATAATCATAGTTCCTTGGTCTATTTACATTCTCATCCTTGTAGATCACTATTTCTTACCTTCTCTATCTACCTGCCTCCTACTCCTAAGTCTTCACTTTGTAAAAGCATGCAGAAGGGAACTCGCACAAGCTTCCAGGCCACACTGACTCTCTTGTCTGCCCCTTGTCCAACTATTGTTCCTGCTTCCCTGTTACTGCAGATGAAGTATCCCTGCTCCTACATGGGCCAATCTTTGGGTAACAGATCAAACCTTTTAACTTCTAAAAAATATTTTCTGCAAATTCTCCCCTTTCTAACCCCAACAGGAGTATTTTATTCCTTTGCACAATATACTGCATTTTCTAATTTTTCAATGTTTTAAAAAACAATACCTCCAACTATTGCTCATGTCTCACTTTCTTTACAGCACAAAAATTCCTTGACAGAGTTGTGGGGAATGATTTTCTCTAGTTTTTCTCCTCCCATTCTTTCTTTCTTTTCTTTTTTTTTCCCTCCCTTTCTTTCTTAAACCCACTTTCAACAGGTTTCTATTCCCTCTTTGGGGAAATGACACCTCTATCCTGTGAGACGATCCCTGAGAACCCAGAGCCCAAGAGATCTGCATGTAAGTGCGAGATATACAGACATCTACAGGGTTATTGCCTTCCACTTTTAAAGAGTTCCCCTCAACTCTTGTATTTGTCCCATTGTGTTGCACGTCTCTTGCCTTAGCCCAGACTCTTATTTGTTCCTTAAACCGTTATAAAAGACATCGAAATGCTGAGCCTCAAATTTCACTAACCACTCTGGCCCATCCTCTGCACTGCTGCCAGCATTTACTCTATAAGAACCTTGACAAAAACTCTCCAATAGATCTTCACCTCCTACAAGTCAAAGTATAAATGCTTATGCTGACATGACATGAACCAGTTACCACAAGCCATGGAACACGTGGCTCCAAAAGAACACAGAGGCTATAGAACTGGCTCAGAGTATTTTTCACATAATTTATTGGACACACGGTGTCTGCTTATCTTTTAGGACCAGGCTGTGCCTAACTGAGAGAAGAAAGCTTTTAGATAATTCTAACATAGCATTTCTTTCAAAACATGAATCACACTGTCTCACTCTCCTCACTAAAAATTCCATGTTTTACCTACATGGAGAAAAATTAAAACTCCTTATCAAGTCCTTCAAGCTTCTGCATGATCTATATGCTATGGGCATCTTTAAATCCTTCTCCCCTGCTCCTTCTTGCTCTGGCCGCGCCAAATGGCTTTCAGTTCCTGGAAAGAGCCAAACCATTTGTGACCTCAGGGCTTTCACACAAACTGTTTTCCCTGCCTGAGTTGCATTTTAGCTTTATTTTTATACTCAGAGTGTTGTTTTTCACCAGAGTATAAAAAAGTCCGTAAAAGAAGCAGCAGCTATTCCTGGAGGAGGAGAGGATTTGAACTTAGATAACCCTACAGAGATGGTAACATGAGTCAAAATTGTTGCTTAGGTACTTTGCACCTATGGCTGATCTTCAAACACAGATCCTGTGATCCTGCTCCTCCTCCAAACCCTCTCACGTGGAAAACCAGAGATAGTACTTAAATCCAAGATCTCAAGACAAAAAATTGACACTTCTTATTGGTGACTCATAGAAAAGTTTGTCCAAGTAGAATGCTAGTCTGGTGAATTCACTGGTCGGTGAGACCACCTTAAACATCAGGCCTGTAGAGAGTGTGCCTTTGTGATTTTTAAATTAATATAATTAATTCATGCAATAATCATGCAATCTCTTTGGTACCTTTTAATTTCCAAACCATATAGCCTGTATAGTTTTAGGAGAGCAATAACTTTTTCTCTATCTCCATCACTGGTTCTATACTGGGACTGAACAATACAGTAGAAATGTGATTATTCTATAAGATGAATTTAAATTCTCTTTCCCAAACCAATATGACAGAGGAATTTTACTGTTCTTCCTCAATCATTCTTTAAAGTATATTAAAAATTCTTCATCCCAACGCAGAATGTAAAATATTAATTCTTTTCTAAAATAATTTGCTAGAATAATTCTAAAAGCAGTAGCTTTTGATAACCACATTCGAAAACTCTTATTCTCAGAATTCTTTGTATTATAGTTATTTGTATACACATTTTATATCTCCTGTATTATTATAAGCTACTTGATATCAGGAAGCATATTCACAGATTTCCTGGAGTACCTAGAATAATGTCTAGCATATGGAAGGCATTAACATGGAATATTACAAATAACCCAATCTGCATAATAAGCCTAGAAATTCATATTTTTGAATTTCTAAAATTATAGCATACATTTATATTCCCTTTGATGTTTATGATGTATAAGTTCCATTGAGTTATGTTGAGAAAATATGTCATAAATAAGAAAGAACACAGTATGTTCCCTGTTATCTTCTAAGTGTGAGATTATTTGGAGATTTTAGATTATAATCTCTCAACAATTTTTAACTCATACCATTGTATCATCATCTATATCCCTTCAAACCATACATAATTCTTTACAAATCTGATTATCAATCCATTTCTAAAATGGAGAGAAAAGTATTAATAGTATCAAATTTTCTCTCTCTTTTTCCCTGTCTCTCCCAAATAATCTATAGCTGTCAGGCATATTTACCTAACTGCATGACTTAATTTATAGACAAAAAATTAAATTCTTTATTATAATAGTGTTTATACATAATTTTAAAATAATATGCATGAATTTAATTATAAATATTCATGAAAAAGTCTCCAATATGTAACTTCATATACTTTAGTATTCTCATATTTTTCTTCTTTGCATAAACTCAAACTTAATTGGTCTGTCCTGTCATGCTTCCCCTCCCTACCCTTCCTTCTTTCCTCCATGCCTCGCTCTCTTTCTCCATTTCTTTTTATCTTTGATAATTGTTACCATAAAACTTTCATCTCGAAGAATTCATGCCTTCAGTGTCTATTCCCTCATCCATCCCCAGTATGAGGATGTTTATTTTCGGCTTTCTACACAGCAGCTATGCGTGAGTGTGGACACTACCCCATTGCCCCACAGAATGTGTGGATGCTTGTTTGTTTCTATTTTCCCTTTCTAAGAATCTGAACTCACACAATCATTTTTCTTTAGTTTCTTAACAAACCAAAGCAACCCACATCATTTATAATTCCATGTATGTAAATGACATACTACTAATAATTAAACTGAACTATTTATTCTTAACAAGAGATCATTTTGATGTCTTGACACTAGCATTTCAAAATATAACAAATAAAATTAATTCTCCAAAACTGATATTAATAGTAATCTTATTAAATGGATACCCTATTTTGTAGAAGGCATTAACGTAATATTTCCAAGGATATATATTACACATATACATATATACATATTTATACATATATATAATGTCATTTAATCCTCACCCTAGCTCTATAAAAAGAAAATTCTTAAAGAACAGAACATGAGTTTGATCTCAAATATGTCTAACCCTAAACCTGTGCTCTTTGTATTAGGTTATGTAATATAGATGAATGTTATCATTATTTGGTCCAATTTGATACTCATTATTCTAAATATTTTTTCTGAATATACCCAAACCAACTTTAACAAACTAATGACTATTTCGCAGCCTTAAAGGAAAGATTATAAGCTATTTGAAATCTTTCAGTTGAGTTATGTGACAATTTGAAATTATAAATAATTTTATGTGCTTTTTTGTTCTAGTAGGTGAAAAATACAGGATAGCCGTAAAGTTCGAGTGCAATTTTAAATTGCATGCTATTTTAAATTGCAAACGAACTTTATGGTCATTCTGTAAAGCCTTCTCAAACTGGAAAATAAATTCTTGCCTCAGGATAATAATTAAAATTCTTTCTAAACTATCAGTTAAAGTCCAGGGCTTTCCTGAAAGGTAATTATTTTTTTCTTTCAAAAGCTGTTTCCTTGCTTTTCTTACATATCACCTCCTATCCCCATAATTATATATCATCTTTAAGACACGACTAGGAACTCAGAAAAAAATGGACATTCTTAATATGCTCTGCAAAAAAAATGATAAAGTGTAATAATTAACAGAAATATATCTATAATATTGAGACTTACAACTGGTTGATAGAACTAACCATAGGGAAATGACAAGAGAGTAAAAGAATTAGAATACAACCAAACAGAACAGCTAGCAGACTATGAAGATATTCTTAAAGTTCAGTAAGAGGGAAAATTCATTCAAAAAAGATATTGTAAGTATAAATACATATAAAGAAAAAAGATAGGATATTGTACATCTATGTCTTATAATCTAAAGACACATAATAGATGTTTGAAATCAAAATTTATGATTTCTTTTCTAGACAAAATTATCTGTCACCATAGAATCATAAAAGGAAGAGAATTTTGATGAGTTTTCCATCAGAGTATACAATGTCCTGTCTGGCAGATGACTTTTCCCTTTTTACAGAGCTCTAAGAAAGGGTGTACTTCCCCTGGCACTCAGAAGACATAGCTAATTTTGGTATTCAGAGTTATAAAACCATGATACAGAAATTCCACATTTAAAACCTGATTTCTAGTTCTCTTTTTCTTCTTTCCTTACATGGATATGAATTCCTATAATATTAAGTAACCTTCGATCTATTTAAAGACCTTAAATCTAAAGCTTGAATAATCATACTCTATTAATTTTGTATATGAGGACTTCCTCTCGGTCTTTACTCTCATGGATGTGGGATTAGAGCTAATAGTATCTTCTTCAAAAGAAATGCGCAAACTGTGTTAGCTTTAAAATATGGTTTTATGTTTCTTTCTTACATTAGTATTCAGAATACCCCATAATTCTGTAATCACATAAGCATATATCTTAAAAAATTTAAAACTTGCCTTTTGAGATTAATTTTTTTTTCATTAGTCTTAGAACTTCTTGCTTTGTGGTTTTAGAGTTAAATCTTTTCATTAAACTTTTTTTTTTTTTTTTGTAGAGACAGAGTCTCACTATATCACACAGTTCCAGTTCCTGGGCTTAGGCGACTCTCCTGCCTCAGCCTTCCAAGTAGCTGGGACTACAGGCGCCCACCACAATGCCTGGCTATTTTCTTTTTGCAGTTCAGCCAGGGCTGGGTTTGAACTCACCACCCTCAGTATATGGGGCTGGCGCCCTACTCACTGAGCCACAGGTACCGCACTCATTAAACTTTTAAAAAGAATACACATTCTGATGGCTTAGGATGGAATGCTCTATAAAGGTCAATTAAGTTAAGACAGTTTAAAATATTGTCCAAGTCTTCTATATCCTAGTGACTTAAGGTGGCAGTTTTTGGACACTGATATAGAAGAACTCAAAGCCAGAATCCTAATAGATAGAATAAGATAAAGAAAAATTTAGGCAAACAATATGCTAGATCAGTGCTTCTCAAACTTTAGTATATATGTGAATGACCTAGGGAATTTTATTAAAATGTAAATCCTGATTCGGTGGCTCTGGATTGAACACCAAGACCTGGCATCTCTAACAAGTTCCTGGGTGATGCCACAGCTTATGGTCCACAGACTACACTCTGAGTAGCAAGACTGCCCTTTAGAGAAAATGTGGAGGTGGGGGGAGCCATGGGTTAATAGTTCAAGACAACGACAACACAGATCAAAAAAAACATATTATCTTACATTTGTTTCCAATTATGTTCGTATGCAAAGGGAAAGGAACAGAGCAGATGGAAAAGGAGGAATTATAGATGCAAGGTATAACTACTAAATTAAGATAAAAGAAGTAGTGTTGGTATAAGGAACAAAATGAATCCAAGTGAGGAGGAATCAAGGTCATAGAACTTGTAGATAAATTTTGCAAAGCAAGAATAGTGAAGTGTAGGAGGAAGGAAGGACAGAAAACATGGTAGTTATCAAGTTGATTTGGAGGAAACTCCCTTTAGAATTTTTCAGTGTTCTCAACGAAACAGAAGATAGGATGATTTTTGTTCCCGAGCATTCAGCAGCATGTCATAGCCTCAGGCACTCATCTCCCTGTGCTAAATTGGCTGGGCAGAGCATACCTAGAGGTGTCTGAAAACGTGAGTTGCATTGAATTATTCAAATGATTGGGAAAGGAGACAGGTTCATGAGCTTAGGTTGTTCCCCAAAATGTTTCCATGTGAAAATACCTCAGCCTCTCACCCATCAAGAGAATGTCTAATAAAGTTTAAGGTAATCAAGGCATAAGAAAACAGGCCCCAGCTATATTGAGAGGTTCTGGAAAATAAGAATTAATTGCAACCAAATTTGGATTGCCTGATGGCCTAAAGATGAAACTAAGTGGAACGTTGTATCAGGGGAGGAAAAGAAAGAGGAAATTTTAGGAGAATTAAGTGAGGAATGCCACTGAAATTACTTGAATCCAGGACCATGGCTTTCGGAGCCATAAGACAAAGGCTGAGAGTCTCTTGTGGCCTTGAATCATACCAAGAGTTGGATAAAGCTCATAATTCAGCAGGTTCTGCTTTAGGATGCCTGTGCAACCGGCAATCTGGAAGTTAGTTTTCTTGCTTAAAGAGAAAGCTGTGATTTTCCTGCTTCTGGAACTAGAGTTCTATATTGTTCTTAGGAGAAACAGTTGGCTGTGGTCAGAGTGTCACATTCAATGACTCTTCCTACAATTAGCAGAAGATGACAAAAACTTCAAAAGAAAGAATGGAATAATAATAGCAGAAAATACATTGTTTTTCTCTGTTTATACTATTGTATATAAATTAATCTTAAAATAGGATCTTTTTATAGTCCTGCTAGACTGGAATAGTCTCATAATCTCTAACCTGAATGAGGAATCAGGATTCAGATCTATTTCTTCACTAGGATTTAAGTCATGTAGACTTGCTAGTCTTTACTTTCTTAGCAAAGAGAAGATGAAATAGCTAACCTCTGATGTCCCTCTCATTCAAAACTTGTTATGATTATGTTAAGGTTTTACACTGATAACACATACTTGCAAAGTTATTTCCCCTCATTTCTTGCAATCAAAGGAATAGAACTTCAATTTATCATGCAGCATTAGGTCTTTTTTTGTTGTAGAGATTTTATTAACTTTCAACTTCATTCAAAATAGGAAGGGGGATATTTTGATGAGTGCATATAATACACATTTTACTTTTTGCCTCAGATTCTGTATGGCAACGAGAAGCAGTAAAACACACGTCCGAAAAGGGGACTTAAGACAGGAAAAAGTATAAATTCAAACACTTAAGGGAAAAATTACTGGAAAGCACATTGTGCTTTATCAATTAATAAAATTTGAATTCCAAGGAGAAATAAAATGTATGTTAAAAACATGGCAGTTTAATCTTTGTTATGTAAAAATTCATTAGTGATTTGACAATTAAATGATCCTGAAATTGCTAGCCTTGCTCTCTTCATTTAAATAGATAAAAATATAAACAAAATGTTAAAGCAATTTCAACTTGATAGAGACTTCTAACTTTCAGTTTACACAGAATTTCAACGTAATGTAATAGTAACATTATAGATCCTAAAGATGGCATATGAACATTGGTCTGGAGAACCAATATTAAAACTTCCTCAAAGATGCTATGTAAGACTGGTAGGTTTTTCACCTGAGGAATTTCAAGTTCAGCCAATTGTGCCTCTATAGAGGTCCAGAGCAGCCACTTATTTTTCATTTTATGGCTCTGAAACCATTACTACCACCAAAGGCTGTATAATGCTAAGATGATGGGCATGTGGACACTTCCCGCGACTACTGCACTTCTTTCTTTCTTTACACCATGAGTCAAAGTGATGGTTAGATTGTTTATATTTGGCATTCCGAAAGACATGTTGCTTAAAAGGCACTAAGATATATGGGCTCACTTAGAGCTACTGATTACATTTTCATTACTTACCTGTTAGCACTTAAGAAAACATTTCCAGATAATTGTTTTGGGTCATCAGTTCTCTCATCTACAATTTGGACACTGCTGTCAGAATATCGAGTTTTTGTAAATTCTGATTTCTCACTACTTGCCCCATGCCAAAGGCAAAATGCCTACATTAACAATAACACATTTATTATGATTAAAATTGCTCAAAAAATAAATAAAATTGCTTACAAACCTATTTGCTAGGCAGTCGAGCCTCATGTTGATCTTAATCCATAGGGCTCTTATTTCATCCAATATATCGCTTCAGCATGGCAGTGTTTACTTGCCAGGGAGGTGATCTTACCCTACACTTGAGCTTGTAGAAGGCAAAGACTGGTATCTTATTAATCTTTGGTTCCTTCGAAGTTCTAGCACTTGGTAGCATGGTGTCTGTCATTTGGTCCCTCTGATTTTTTGTTGAACAGATTGATGCAAAGTCATAGTTGTTTTCCTTCCTTAGCGCCAACTTTAAAGATTAGAATAACCACTACAAAATATTATAATTTCTAATTATAACATCTTTTGAAACTCTTTACTTCCAGGCTATATCATATCTGAAAAGCCAAACTGAAAATGTGTCATCTCATGGTTTAATTATTGAACTAACCTCCTAACATGAAATAGTCTGCCTCCAGCTTGTCCTTCAGGCTACTAGTTCTGGGCAATGCCACAGAATTAATGTTCCTCTAACACGTCTTACATGTTTAATCCCTTGAGCAAAAAACATGTTGCTGCTCTAAGAATGAGATACTAACTTGGAACTAGTATTGGAGACCTTCTTTTCCCTTCTCTCATAATTTTCAATGGAAAATTTATCTGGATGGTGAGCTGGGGGAATCCCCAAGACCATACTGGGTTTTGATGATATGCTTGGATTCACAGTACTCAGAAAAGCTGCTATGCTCCCCATTGTAGTTTATTATAATTAAAGGATACCTATTTAAATAAATAAAGGGAAAAGGTACATCAGATGAAATCCAGGGGAAACCAGGCACAAACTTCCAGGGTCCTCTCCCAGTGAAGCTGCATAGTCAGCACCTAATCCTCCCAGTAATGATGTTTGACCTAATCCTCCACAATAAATAAGTTGGAGTTCACTGCAAAGTGTTTACCAGAAGAAAAGCTCACTCAAGCCTTCGTGTTTAGGGTTATTTAGCAGGGTTCAGTCAAAGTGTCATGTAGCTCCCACCTAACTGACCTTAACTACTGAATCTCTACTCCCCCAGAGCTTAAACTGATATAGCATGGCCCACGGTCTCAGGCATTCATAAGCACTTTTATCAGGCAAAATATTCCGAGGGCTCATAGGTTTTCTCCTGGGAGCTGGTCAAGGTTGGGTTCTTTTTCTTTGGAATGTACAAGATTTGAGCATTTATGGTAGAAAAGTTCATTCTACTTTTTATTACTCAATATAATACTCAATGACATCTAGTTCATTCCTGCCTTCTGGTCTACCAATTTGAAATTTCCCTAACCAACTATTCAATTCCTTACTATCCTTAAGGGCCTGGCAAAAAAGTCCATCCACATCCATGGAGACTCTCCCCCGGGCTCGCTCACATCTCTGCACATAGATTATTTGTACTCTGCAGTGCATTGGACACTTCCTCATACCATCTTCATTTTCCTGAGCATATCATCTCCGTTATGGTTGTCATGTAGTAAATAATCAGGAAATAAAGTATTACTGGTGAAATGCTTAGGCTTATTATTCATTCTTCAATGGAGAATTTCATTCACTCCAAATTACCCTCCTAATTTTCGTAGAAGATTTAGTTTTAATATACAAAATTAAATATGCAGTTCTTAGCCATTCTTCATTTCAGACTTCTGGCATATTCTCATTTTCCCATTTATCTTTTCACACCAAAGTGATCTATTCTTATGATTTTAATCACTTTGATTTTAGCTGCTTTTCTCTGTACTTTCTCTCTTCCTCTGGTGTTTCATTTGACTAAAGTTTTTAATTTTAAAAATGTGATCAAAATACCCCATTACCCTTTGCACAAAGAAAGATACTGCTATTTCCAATAAACATCTAGATGTGTCCAGAATTTTACTAGTTTTTCTCTTTTTTTCCATCAAAGAACTTTATTAGGGAATACTATTAATTACTTTTGAGTACCTTTCTTAGGCCACAAGAAATAAGTTGGAATTCATCATTAGATGTTAGGATAAATGTTAGCTATTATTAATTTTGACAAATTAATGTGTTTCAGGCAATGTACTGAGCACTTAGTATCTTAATCTTGACACCACAAACAGGCAGCTACTATTGTCTCATTGTCACTGGAGCAATGAAACTTGAGATTAATATGCTAAAATTACAATCTAAGTCTGACTCCAGAGCCATGCCCTTCACTACCATGCTACACTGGCTTAGCCTGAGATGTCAATGTACTTAAGTGTCTCTGGCCCTTTTCTGTACAAATACATTACAGTTTACTCAATCAGATTGAGATCTAAATACTAGTAAAAATACAATTTTAAAAACTATCATTGTGACCTCTTTCAGGTCATTTACTTAAAAATATTATGCTAGTGGTCCCCAACCTTTTGGTTTCATGGAAAACAAATTTTTGCATAGATGGGGGCTCTGGGTGGGAGCAGTTGGTTTGGGATAAGTCAAGTGCATTATCTCTCCACCTCAGATCATCAGGCATTAGATTCTAAGGAGCATACAACCTAAAGCCCACACTGCAGTTTTCAGTAGGCTTCTCACTCCTTTGAGAATCTAATGCAGCCACTGATGTGACAGAAGACAGAATTCAGGTGGTGATGCCAGTGATCAGGAACGGCTGTAAATACAAATGAAGTTGAGTTACCTGCTGCAGGACAGGTTCTTACCAGGTGATGGATGAAACAGGATCACGGTGGCTGGAGGTTGGGGACAGCAGTGTTATACAAGTCACAGTGTGGCCTTTTCTGGCAATTTGTTATCAGGTTAACAAGTTTTCTATGCCCTAGTTTATTATAATCTGATTTTCTTGATACACCAATTAGGTAAAACATCTTGTGCAAATTCTCTTATCAAATATAAATGATCCCTGTGCCTGTTCCCATCTTCCAACATACACACTAGCTCTGAATGTGTGATACAATGTGTTGTATCCCCTAGAGACATCTGCCTACCTACTCCTGGATATTTTTTTAATATATTTCAAATGTAATAACAATTTGGTATAATTTTAATTATATAACATTGTGAAGCCAGTATATGAGAGAAAAACCCTAAAACCAAAGTGTTTAGTATATAATCAAACATTGAGCAGAGGGAAGGAGCTATAACATAGAAGAGAACAATGATACCATCTTGATAGCAATCATCTTATAGCAATACCTGATCTGTGCAACAGATTTAGAGTACTCTGGAAAGTAATACTCCATAAAACGATTTAAAAAAATAAGAAATGTATAACAGGTGTAAAAAGTTGAAAATGCAAAAGTAACACAAAAATTCAATTTTAAAAAATTAATGCTAAAACCAAGAAGAGAGCTGCAAGACCTCTTGAAGAACAGTTCTCAACTCTTCCATTCCCCAAATTAGACCCATGGGCAGCGGAAGGCATACAGTTAAGTAATGGTAGAAAATTCATCTGGGGAAGTTCAATTTTGTCTTTATCCTTAGAATTATGCAATCTACAGACTTTAAAACATTAAAACAAAAAAAAGGTAAATGATTGATATGAATGATATCCATTTAAAAAGACCATTTCTAGTTTTTTTTATATGAATCCAGGCCCACTAAATTATACTATGTATCCTGGAATACTGAAATAATCTGATGTAATAATTCATGCCCTGCACAGTAAATCTGAGCCAAGATGATTAGCTTAAGGAAGGTACAGACAGACACTAGCTTCACAAAGAGAAGAACTCACTAATATTGTTCTCTAGCATATGCACCATGTCAAGCACAATGCCTGGCATGTATCAATGGTTTGATAAATGTCCCTGACAAAACTCCAAAATCTATTTTTATATTCGTTGATGGGTAGAAAAGGAAGCAATGACCACTAGGAGGCAGCATCAATTCATGAAGACCAAGTAAGTCAATGCCCCATATTGATAATTTCTTACTACAACGAGGAATGAAGATCACATCAAAGTATTTGACTAAACTTCACAAGAATAATCCCTATAAACAGAATGGAATATAAATATTAGATCTCCCACAGTTAAGTGAATTTGTTGCTAGGTGAATGAGCGTACTGTGCCATTTAAATTGACCTGGATCATCCTGATCATGCCTTATCAAAATTTTGATAGTCTTACATGTAAACAGAAATCAATTTTATCAAATTTGCTCATAACTCAAAAACTGAGATTAACATCTCAAGTTAAAAAAATAAACAAAATGAAATTTTAAATAACTAAAGTAATAACTACACAGGTTCAGAATGGAGATGTTCCTGTGTGCATGTGAAAGACCTGAGTTTTCATTTTCAAACTCCAGTGTGAAGAGCACATGGTTGCCATAAAAACAAATTTAATTTTATTGCATATTTGGTAAAATAGTACAAACTTATACGTAACTTCCACATAATCTGAATTCTTCAAAATTTATATTAAATATATTCAATTGCTTATAGAGGTATGGTAATTAGTGCAACAGACTGGAAAACTAAGGTGATAGAAAGCCCGTGTTTTTGACTTTTCCACATTGGCCTTTGAATACCTAGAATAGCTATTTACCTCAGGTAATTATAATGAAAATGGTTCACATTGCAGCTCTGGGAACAGACTTAGATCATCTTAGTATTTCTCAATCAGACTTCTGATAGAAATGCTTGATGGAAATTTTGAGACTTTGGCGGTGCCTGTGGCTCAAGGAATAGGGCGCCGGCCCCATATACCTGAGGTGGCGGGTTCAAACCCAGCCCTGGCCAAAAACTGCAAAAAAAAAAAAAAAAAAAAAAAAAAGAAAAGAAATTTTGAGACTATACTTTCTGTTGACAGGCAGTATTGCATAAGGACAATGATAAATGTGAACTCTGTTATTAGTTCTACCCCTTGTAGGCATTTGACCCTGCTGATCCAGTTTTCCCATACATAAAAGGATCATTGCTGTGAACACTTAACATCATGTCTGCCTGACACATGGTAATAAATGCTACCTACTAATTTTAAATGGGAAGGCACAGAATATATTGCCAGCTAAGTGTTGCTTTATAACTCCAGCTACTAGACAACATGGTTCGGATACCACTTTGAAGGCATTGCTTACTTTCTCTTCCATACTTACATGTCTGAGAAAAATTCTGGCATGGTAATACCATATTTGCATTAAATACCATTTAAAAGTTTTTATCATACTTACATCTCACATGAGCTTAAGAGTTAAAAATGATTTTATACAATTGTTAAATAGCATATTTAAACAAATATTATCTTTAGTATCTCAATAATCTGGGATTAAGAATTGTAATATTTAAGTAAAAATTGTCAGCGTGTGAAGCCTTTTATCAAAGTGCTTCAAGCTAAAAGTGCAGTGACGTTAAGCTATTATTTTAGATAGTAACTTTTCAGTTAAAAAGAAAAAAAAATCCTTTTTGCAGCTAATTGCACTTTCCAATTACTTTAATGAAAATATGTTGCCAAGAAGCATCTCTCTGATTATTAAGCTGGGTGTAGCTTGTGCCTGAGTCACAAAGCACAGAGGTAATTACAGAGGTTAAAATTAATTTTGAGCCTCTTTATAAACAAGAAACTGATTATAGAATGTCTCATTAAATATTAAAAATTTGACATTGCATATTTATATGCATCACTCATGGCTGTGGTTAATGCAAAAAGAAATTATTTTGAACTGCAGCATAAAAAGCCTATCATGTGTATTCTGGAATAAAGAATTACCTATACCATTTGGTATATTATCATTCACTTTCTCCATAAACCATTAATTAAGACAATAATTCCTTATTTATGAATGCTTCTTCCAACATCAATGAGGACAATAAACTTTTAAAAAGTTCTTAGGTAGAATTCAAAAAGAAGATGCCCATTACAGTGAGGGACAGGACATGTGTTTGGGCAGTTTGTTGCTGTCGATTTTGAGGAAAGATCTGACTCTGGACTTCATTTATACTGTTAGTAGGTATTTTTCTTAGCAATTAAATAACAGGTGTTCTTGATTTTTGGAATTAGTTTACCAGTTTAACATACCATTATTTGTTAAAATAGAATATTTGGTTCATAGTCCTAATTAAACATGACATCATTTTTATTCTCATACTAAATTAATTATAAAACCTCAGCCCACAAAAACCAAATATTTATGAATAGCCAATACCAGCTAACCTCTAAGTCTCACAGAGACAGCAAAGACCTTCAACCAAGTTATTGTAGGGAGATAGTCAGGGGTCCTCAAACTATATGGTCTGTGGGCCACATGCGGCCCACTAAGGACATTTATCCAGCCTGCTGAGTGTTTTTGCCTCTGCTGCCGCTAGCAGATTTTCCAGCCCGGGACGAGACCCCTCCTAAACAGAACAGGCAGCGAGGCAAAAACACTCAGCGGGCTGGATAAATGTTCTTGGTGGGCTGCATGTGTTCTGCAGGCCATATAGTTTGAGGACCCCTGACTATCGCCCTACAATAACTTGGTTGATGTTCTTTGCTGTCTCTGTGAGACTTAGAGGTTAGCTGGTATTGGCTATTCATAAATATTTGGCTTTTGTGGGATGAAGTTTTATAATTAATTTAGTATTAGAATAAAAATGATGTCATGTTTAATTAATCTGTTAGCGGAAAAACCATTGGTTGCATTCCCAAACAAAACATGTTGTGGATTCACTGGAAAAGTTGCAAAATGAGTTCCAATTTAGATTTAAAGAGCTTCATCTCCATGAACAGGACATACAGCTTTTCCATAACCCGTTTTCTATTGACATTGAAAATGTGGAGGTCAGTCCCTGAAGTCGCTGCCCCTGCTGCCTCTCTGCCAGCTGCTCCTGCGCCACCTCCGGCCGGCGTATCTGGCAGGTGGGAGCCAGGCACTGATGGGTGCGGCAGGGACGGCCAAGTGCTCCTGCTGCTCTGGCTCCGGCTCTGCTCGGGCAGCAGGTTTCAGGCTTCTTCATGGAGGTGGCCTGCAGTGCCCGGATGCTCTAAGAACGTTTCCACTGTTGCTCCAAGGACACACGCAGTGGGATTCAGAATTCCTGCAGAATTGCCTTTGTGAGAAGCTGGTAGTATTTCTTTAAATTCCATCCCGTAGTTTTTCAAAGAAAAATCAAGAAACTATGAACAACATTAGTAATGAAGAGTTTGATTGCCACTTGCTTGATGGTTTTACTGCCAAGGACATTCTGGACCAAAAAAAAAACAATGAAGTTTCCTCTTCTGATGATAAGGATGTCTTCTATGAAGCAGACCTCAGAGATGTTCTGAAGAAACACCCAAGATGGCTAAAAGCTCTTCCTTGTGTCACTCCCTTTTATGCAGTCAAATGTAATGACAGTAAAGCCATTGTGAAGATCCTTCCTGCCATTGGGACAGAATTTGACTGTGATAGCAAGACTGAAATACAATTGGTGCAAAGTCTCGGGGTGCCTCCAGAGAGGATTATCTATGCAAATCCTTGTAAACAAGTGTCTCAAATTAAGTATGCTGCCAATAATGGGGTCCAGATGATGACTTTTGACAGTGAAGTTGAGTTGATGAAAGTTGCCAGAGTACATCCAAAGGCCAAGTTGGTTTTGCGGATTGCCACTGATGATTCCAAAGCAGTCTGTCGACTGTGTTAAATTTGGTACCATAATCAAAACCAGCAGACTTCTTCTGGAATGGGCAAAAGAGCTAAATATTGATGTCATTGGTGTCAGCTTCCATGTAGGAAGTGGCTGTACTGATCCTGAGACCTTCGTGCAGGCAATCTCTGATGCTTGCTGAGTCTTTGACATGGGAGCTGAGGTTGGTTTCAGAATGTACCACTTGATATTGATGGTGGCTTTCCTGAATCTGAGGATATGAAGCTTAAATTTGAAGAGATCACTGGTGTAATCAACCCAGCATTGGACAAGTATGTTCCATCAGACTCTGGAGTGAGAATCATAGCTGAGCCAGGCAGGTATTATGTTGCATCAGCCTTCACACTTGCACTTAATATCATTGCCAAAAAAATTGTATTAAAGGAACAGATAGGCTCCGATGATGATGAATGAGTCCAGTGAACAACCTTTATGTATTACATTGATGATGGAGTATATGGATCATTTAATTGCATCCTTTATGATCATGCTCATATAAAGCCTCTTCTACAAAAGAGACCTAAACCAGATGAGAAGTATTATTCATCCAGCATATGGAACCAACATGGAATGGCCTTGACCAGATAGTTGCACGCTATAACCTGCCAGAAATGCATGTGGGTGACTGGATGCTCTTTGAAAATATGGATGCTTACACTATAGCTGCTGCTTCTACTTTCAATGGATTCCAGAGGCCAACTATCTACTATGCGATGTCAGGACCGACGTGGCAACTTGTGCAGTAAATCTAGAACCCCGCCTACCTACCCGAAGTAGAAGAGCAGGATGTTGGCACTCTGCCTGTCTTGTGCTTGGGAAACTGGAATGAAACGTCACACACCAACTTGTGCTTCGGCTAGTATTAATGTGTAGATAACATTCTGTAGCTGTTAACTGTGAGTTTAGCTTGAATTAAGAGATTGGAGGGGAACCATTTAATTTAATTATTGCTAGTTTTGAAATGTCTTTGTGAGAGTAGGGTTAGCACAGATGCGGCAATATGTAAGATTAGGAGATGGGGTCACACTTATCTTTGTTTCAATGGAAACTATTTGAATATTTGTTTTATATGGATTTTTATTCACTTTTCAGACATGCTATGAAAGAGCCCCCCTCCACTGCTCAGCAAGCATTTGTAGCTTGTATAGTGGCAGAATGGGCCAAAAGCTTAGTGTTGTGACCTGTTTTAAGAATAAAGTATCTTGAAATAAAAAAAAGAAAATGTGGATACAATTTACCAAATGGAACTGGTTGAACTGAATAATTGTGACTCTCTGAAAGCCGCATTCAAGTCAAGCAGCCTTCCTAATTTCTATGCATCTTTCCCCTCTGAGACATATCCTAATCTCAGGAACCATGCTCTCAAAACGGCAACCATCTTTGGCGGCACTTATATCCTTGAACAGACTTTTTCCAGAATGAAACATCTGAAATCTCCAACCAAATCTAGACTAACTGATGCACTTGCATCACTTGTTATGACTAGCAGTGACAAATATAGGACTGGACATTGACCATCTCATTAGCCAAAAGCAGGCCCATAGTTCCCATTGAAATACTGGTAAGTTTGTTGATTTTACTTTATTTGTTCTTCATTTTAAATATTGTATTTGTTCCTGTTTTGTTGTTTTACTTCAAAATAAGATATGTGCAGTGTGCATAGGAATTTGTTCATAGTTTGTTTGTTTTTTTTAAACTATAGTCCGGCCCACCAAGGGTCTGAGGGACAGCGAACTGGCCCCTGTTTAAAAAGTTTGAGGACCCCTGGACTAGAGCATTTGGGAGTTTGGAACTGGGAAGACTTGACTGAATGAGTCATATTCACTCCACGAGCTCAATTTGTGGTGTATGGCCAAGGGTGACCCTGTCAGATCCAGAAACATCCCTGGTGTCTCCATTCAGGCCTGACCTGTCTTCAGAGCCCATGAGTTGATGAAGAATCTTCCAAGTGCTGCAAGTAAATGAAACCTCTAAGTCTCACAAAACTGAGGCTTGTCCTCAAGCTAATGACTTCTGAGAGTGAGGTATGCCTCTGAACTCTCTTCCCTGTTCATAGGTCATAGCAGAAGGGCAGATAAGGCACCATTACATTTTTAAAGAACATTTCAATTTTAATGATTTCAATAACTTTAAATTGTAGATTTATCTTAAAATTTTATAAAATGAAGAGGGCCCACAACAATGAGATGACCAGCTGGGGTGATATATTGCACATGGAATAAGCAGTAGGATGCTGCAATTATATTCAGGAGCCCTATTAAAAAAAACTTCTTAATAACATAAAATGGTCACAATTTTATCTCCCTGTTAATTAAAATAGAGGGAAGGGAGCCAACAGATAAGGAGGCCAAGGTCTTTCAAATGCTTCTGAAGGGGCCCTCACTCTCATCTCTGCCTCTCTTACACATACAGAGCAAGTGATTGAAATTCAAGGAAAATTCTGGAATTCTGCATGAACATAGTATGAGCACCCCTAAAGGAAGACAGTGTTACCTTTCAGGCTTAAGGGCCGGAGCTCAGAGATTTACATCAGGCCATTCCGCTTTCTCCTGAATTCGAAGAGTCAGTCACTTTGTCAGCCTATTATGGCCTGTTGACGTTGGCCAATCACCACCTTTTAGATCCCAGTTTCTTCATCTACAAACCAAGTACACCTATCCCTGCCCTCCTGTGAGTGTCACAGGGGTTCGTATGAGCTCGTGAACTATGCATGACTGTGTAAAGTGCCTGCAGACCTGAGTCCAGGTTCAAGGCCCTCCACATTCTGCCTCAAGTGCTGCTGTTCCCCACTCAGATTCCTGCACGTGCTAGCCTTACGCCCTTGTTCTCAGGGTTTGCTCAGCTTCCTTCCTTTCCCTAGTCCCAAACCTTCCTTCCTTATAAGATCCCAGGCCTAAAGGGAATGGCTGTAACACAGGGAGGGGGCACACCTTGTCGTGCCCTGCTGACTTCGCAGGTGTTTGCAGGGTGGACGTGTGAAGCCCATGGTCAGTACCTATGGGCCAGACTAGCAGTGAATCCAGATCTAGAGTTGAAAAGAAAACCTGGCATAGGCTTTGTAAAGGCCAGATTTTGCTCCTGTTGTTCCAGGAACTTCAAAGCATGTGTCCTTCCAGCCAGAGCTCAGACTGAAATTGCATTGGAGGTCACACAGGAGATGACAGTAACATAAGTGACCTTCCTTAAGAATGTCTAAAATGGAATAGCATGTAGCCATGCATTATGCTTTCAATTTTTTTTTCTTGATGCAGCATACTGATTAAGGTACCAGGCTAAAGCTCTAAAATAGCAGACTAAATTCTTGCTGAATTACTCTATTGCTGTAGGGAATATGCTTTGCCTTGCAGAACTTATTAACACAGCCAGTAAACCATATTAGACTGTGATTTGGTTTAAAGGATTAATAATGTTTAGATGTTATGTTTTGAAATGGTGTTGGAATTTTAAAGACTGGCCTATGTGTAGATCAAGGTTTGGGGCAGGAGGCTTCTAGCTTAATGCTTTGGTTGGGGACAGACCAGTAGGCTACGCTGACCCGTCTGAATTGTTATTCTGGGAAGCCTGCTAGGGTTGACCTGTTCCTGAGGCAGATGCCTTCCTCTGACCAGAGATGGGGCTGGAGGAGCTGGGTGTGGTCCCGGGAAGGTTCCTTCTGCGTCCTGCCTGCGAAGCCTCCCACCGCCAGCACACTAAGGAAACTGCTAGTTGACTTGATTGCAGAGGTGGAAAATGACTATGGTGGTTTGTTAGCAAGTGGAATCATCAGCTCCCAGCCCTCCCCTCCAGGGGATGGACAGAGACCAAAGCCCTACCACCACCACCCCCCTCCTCCACCATCCAGGTGAGGTTCCTGACTTTCTCAACTCTTGAAAATGTTCCCTAAGGGCAACTGCTCTCCTGGAGGCTCTCCCCAAAAGACCCTGGAGCCCTCCAGAGGGCTGCTGGGAGCTCAGCTTCCTGGCTTGGGGAGTCCATCCCAGAACATCAGTGGAGAAGTCACCAGCCCCCTGCCTTACGTCATCCAGACAGCCCATGCCTAGATAGGAGGTTTCTCCACAGGGGATCTGGATGCTGTCTGGGAAAATGGCCAGCGGCCCACCAAGGTGCTCAGGGAGATGGCCGAGCATTTGTAAAGCTGCGTCAGTCTCCAGGTACGAGAGCATAAGCCCAGGGGGAAGAAGTCTTTCCTGGTGCCTACATGGAACATTGACGCTGGAGAGCGCAGTGCAGCCCCGCCGCTGAGAAGTGGGGTGTAGGCAGCCCTGCCCAGGGACAGTCAGGGAGCACAGGCCATGAGAATAGAGGCCGCAGCCTCAGTGTGGTCTCTGACGGTACCCACGCCCCTCATCCTTCTGCTTGTTTCTTTTGGCTTCAACTTTGAAAGCTCATAACCCCCTAAGAATTTTGCCTTTGTTCATTTTGGGGAGATTTTAAAAATCTCACTTCCCGTGGGGCCCCTCTGTCTCAGCTGCCTCCACCCCTGCTCAAGGGGTGACTTTCCCTAACTACAAAACGTGCCTGAACCTCAGGGGACTTTGTGTCAGCACTGAAGTACACCTTACAGATCAGCCATCTGAATCTGATTTTCAGAAAGTATTGATAAGAAAGCACCTTATTCCTGCTGCAGTGCTGGTCCAAGTCACAGAAAGTGAATAACCTAGATAAATGTCAGACACATTTCTGATTATTCTTAAATCCTTTTTGCCAACTTGGTAAACAAATAACTCGTGAACACTTCATCCCCAACATTGCCGCACTCCTTTATTTCCATCTCCGCCCCTTTTCTTCCCTCCTTTCCATCCTTTCCTCCCTGGGCTTCCCCCAAGCACCCCCATCTCTCCTTGGCCCCCCTTCTCTCAGGGCCTCCTCCTTTTCCCAAGGTCACTCATGCTCAAGCAGACCCTCTCTTAGCGCCCTCTTGCTCCGCCATCCCACCCCACATCCTGGTTTGTGATCTAGTTACAAAAAGCGTTTGGCCACCTGTCACTGTCAGCCAGTGTCCACAACAGGTATAGGTCCAAATCAACTTCGTGATCAGAAGGCCCGCGATTCTGGACAACAGCGAGATAACTCTCAACTCTGTTCTGCCTCAGTTACAATTCTAATAACTTTCATAATGAAATACAAGGAAACAGACCTAGAAAATTTTACCTTTATTGACTAGGAAGTGACATCAAAATAGTCACCATCCTAAAAGGCAAAATGTTTACACAACAGAAAGGGGATTTTTTTTTGCATAACAAAATACCTAAGAGAATCATTAGAGAAAACATCACATCATCAAAGTAACCTTTACTGTACCAATATCACAATGCCTGTTGTCTATGTGTGGTGACCTCCTCAGGCTCCTGAGACAAACGTCCTTACATCCTGAAACCTTAATGAGATAGTCGCAGGAAAGGTGTGTGGGAGGAACGTGAACTTGGCGACCCCCTCCACAGTACTCCTGCAGCCTAGTTTCTCAGACTCCATCTGTAGGCTGCTGTTCTGGCTTCAGGCTTACTGAAAGAGGATCTGGTTTCCTCTGACTTCCCTCCTCCAAGCTTCCAACGCAGGGGCCATGGTGTCGCACAGCCCTGGAGGGTGCAACTGCAGTTCCCTGCCGCCTCGATGGCAGGCATTTGACAAAGCAGAGACTCAGGAGACGTGAGGTTCACCAGGGTGAGCAAGAGCTGCAGGCCTTCCAGGGCCCCTGACGCACAACAGAGATTTAAATACACCTGCTCTTATTTCTCTTCATAATGGGGAAATGTGCGAAAGACAGAAACAGAAATTGAATATTGGATTTCATGAATCCTCTCCTCCTTGCCCCTTCTCACCCTGAGAAGTCACTTAAACTCCTAATGTCCTTCCGTTTTTGCAATACTCCTTTATAAAGTGCGCTGCCCCGGCAGTACCACTTGCTTCGGGGCTTAATTTTTACATCCCATGAGGGCTGGGATGTCTTCGGATCAACAAAAAGCTATAGCTTTGATGGGGACTTTCAGTTTCTCCCTTCAGCCACTGACACTATGGAAAACAGTGAGAGCTCAGACAGCAAAAGTTACTGAAATGAGTATGTGTGGGCCGGGCACAGTGGCTCATGCCTTAATCCCGGCACTCTGGGAGAGTGAGGTGTGTGTATCGCTTGAGCTTAGGAGTTGAAGACGAGCCTAAGAAAGAGTGAGACCTTGTCTCTACTAAAAATAGAAAAGCTAGCTGGGCCTTGTGGCAGGCACCTGTAGCCTTAGCTACTCAGGAGGCTGAGGCAGGAGGATATTTTGAACCCAGAATTTGAGGTTGCTATGAGCTGTGACACCACAGCACTCTACCCAGAGCAACAGAGTGAGACTCTGTCTCAAAAAAAGAAAAAAGAGAAGAAATGATTATGTGTGTTGTTAAGTAGGCTTGTTGATATAAGGATGAAACATATATGTAGAATTATAAACGTATGTAATAGCAGAATTCTGATACATTGACTCATCTTACAATGAACCTAAAAGTCTAAGGGGAAACTTCTCTGTGGGAAGGATCATGATAGACTTGACTCACCGGACATCAGTAATATTGGGAAGTCAGTTTTCTTATCGAAGAAAAGAAGACCAAGACAGTAACCATCACATGTCCTTCTGTTTAAAGCAGTCAGTCTTTTGTTCACACATGATGCACACATAAGTGGTTCTGAAATGACCATCACTACGGACACAGAGCCGTGAATCTCACAAACACAGTGTGAAGCTGTGGAAGTCAGACACAAGAAACATATATCCTGAGTGATCCCATTAATGTGGAGTTCAAAAACTGGCAACCTGGTGCTCGAAGTCACAACACATTGGCCCGGAGGAGAGGCTTGTCCCTGGATTGGGGAGAGGCAGTCTGGGGAGGCCGCCTGGGGTCGGGAGGTGCCTCGTTACTTACTCGAGATGCTGGTGACATGAGGTGCACTTGCCCTGCAGAGATTTACTAGGCTCTGCGCTTCTGATGTGTGCTGGTTTCTGTGTATATCTTGCAAGTTTTTAAAATTAACTCATTAAAATGAATTGTCAAGATTTCTCAGCACCCTTCCTGAGCTTGGCAGTGTTCTAGGGACTGCAAATAATAAGATGTCTGTGGCCTCAAGAACCTTCTGGAATTGTAGTTCTGTCTCCTCTGTCCCCAGCCCAAGCCTACGTCCCTGGGTTTTGTCGTCCACTATGATTTGCTCAGAGCATGTGGCTCTGGACGCGGCCCCCACGGGTCCTGCCTCACTGTACACACCTCAGAGCACGTTGATGTGACTTCACAGCAAAGAACACGTCCTAATCAAGGAATGTCCTTGCACCAAGTGGGCCACAGCCACTTAATTGTCCTTAACCAGAGATTTATTTTGCAAAGAGAAAACTTTTCTGTAATGTTCAGAATTAGTCAAATCAGATCTTTCTATCTGGAGTTTTCATCAAACCATGCTAATGAGTTTATTTAAAGAAAAGGGCATTACCTGCAGTTGATTTATAGTTCTCTTTTTTTAGTGCTGCTCTGGCAGGGAAGGTATCTTAAATCCTTCCTCATTTTCTTTTACTTATATTTTTAACTTTTATTTCTCTTTTCATTACACCCTTTCGGTTTTGTTGGCCATTTAAAGGGACCCTACTTTGTGAACTAATTATGACAGATGTTGCTGCAACATCTGTTCCCAGGTTTAGATTACCTTCTGTACTATCAGATCATCTTGGAGGCAAGTTGTTTGGGAACATTTGCCTGCCCACTGACGCAGCCCGTGGGGGGCGGCTATCAGATCATCTTGGAGGCAAGTTGTTTGGGAACATTTGCCTGCCCACTGACGCAGCCCGTGGGGGACGGCTGCGGGGCCACACGGGAGCTGCAGGGCCGATGCCTATGGGGCGGGCCCCTCCGTCTGCGTGTCACACTGAGGAAGAGCTGCAGCTTCGCGCACACGGGGGCAGCCTCCTACTCTTTCTTGTTCTAAATCGTTTCCCTCTTTATCTTCTAAAAGATGTCTTCAGCTGTGAGTGCCGCATTCCATGGTGAGTGCAGTCGAGGGGTTACTGGTGGGCGTGTTTGGTGGAATCCGCGGCCCTCCAGAGCAGATTCTCAGCCTTCCTCCAGAGAAGCAGAAAGCCAGGTGCCCTTTGCTGCTTGTAAGTGCTGAGATTAAGATCTTCCTCTTTCGGCAGCTGGGGACCTCAGTCTGATTTAAATTTCAGGATGCTTTCTTGAGAGGTGACTGGAAGACCAGTAAGGTGGGAATATTGAACAAGAACCAACAGTGTTAAGAGCCCCCATTTTCGTGGTCTTCCCTCTTAATCAGTAGCCTTGCCGTCCCCTTCCCGCAACAGCTTCCTCCCCAGGACATGGGAGTTACAAGATGCAATTCTAGGCAGGGTCGGACAGGAACGTAAACTTCAGCAGCTCGTGAACATGAGGCATGTTCGTTATCTGGACTTGGGGGTGGCTTCACATGTTCCAGTTTTCATCAAATTACACATTTAAAGAATGTGTACTTTGATGTGTACATTAAGAATAAAAAAATTAGAGTCTTAGAAATGAAGTTATTATAAAAATGTTGTTACTAGTAATCTTTATTTTTTTTTTTTTCAAAGAAAGTAGTAAAACCTTTTCCTTAAGCAGAGTATCTTGTTTCAGAAGTAAATTTCAGGGTGACAATTCATAGAGGCAGCTACATTCTGTTTCCTCTAGGGCAAAGTTTCTCACTTGTGGCATTATTGGCCTTTGGGGCCAGATAATTCTTTGTCGTAGGGGCTGTCCTGTGTGTTACAGGACGTTAGCAGCATCCCTGGCCTCCACTGGACAGTCAGAAAGGCGGCAAACATGGCTGGATGTTACCAGGAACCAGGTGTAGGGCATGTTTCTTAGATGCATTTTTTTTTTGTTACTCAAAGTGCAGGATTATTATATCTGATTTGTAAGATGGTGCCAGGATTGTTTCTATCTTTGAAACTCACTGAAACAGTGATACACGTTTAAATCTGGCCCTTCCCTTGCCCCACTTTGATCTGTAGCTGAGACCGGCCTGCCCTAGAGCACAGGGCCTGCGCTTGTGTGTGCTCTGGCCTTTAACACACCGCTGCAGCACCCCCATGTGACTCCGTCCCCAGCAACACAGAGCCCAGTCTCAGCCGTGCTTTGCTTCCTCAGTGCCAGAACAGCAGGTCACGGTGGGACAGTCACGTGCAGGGTTGAGGGACCAAGGGGTCCAGAGCAACGAATCCTAGCCAGGGTTCCTTTTGTTGACGATTATCGCATTTCCAAAGAAATCTGTAAATATCGTTCCTGGAACTGACCTTTCTGTCCTTGACATTGCTTTCCTTTTATTTTATAAGATGAATTCAAAGCAGACACTGACTATGCAATTTAAAAATGACAATAAAAGAAATTTTTTTAAGTGAGCACCACATTTCACATTGTACAGATGGCTAGCCTTTTTTTTCTTTTAATCGTCTTTCTATTTAATGAATCACTTGAGGGGGAAGTGACTTCTTAACAATACATTATGACCTCAGACACTGCTGGTGAGAAGCAGGTTCCTGGGCCAGGCCCCCTGGCTTCTCTGGCGGGTCTGCGGGTGGCCCAAGGCAGCGTCACCCAACTCAGAGCCTGCGCTGAGGAATTTGCTCCTGTGTGTAGGTGTGTTGTGGGTCTGTGTCCTCGGGCTGGCCTGATGATGGCCAAGGCAGTCGAGGGCATTTCTCATGAGCCGGTTTTAATGACGAAAGTGGCACTTTCAGGTGGATGGGAAGGTGTTTCTGGGCGTTGCTTCCCCTCTCCTCACTTGTACAGTGTCTTGACCCATGTTCTCAACTCTTGTCTCCTCCGCAGAAATACCTCAGGGACTTTTTCCGTGTGATGCTCCAGTCTGCAACATCTCCCCTCCACATCGACAAAGTGGGGCTGACCCTCTCGAAACACACCATTTGTGAGTTTTCACCTTTCTTCAAGAAAGGAGTCTTTGACTACAGCAGCCACGGGACGGGGTAGAGCCAGGGTGACAGAGGGACCACAGAGCAGTGCCTTCTCCCGGGGTCGCCTCCTGCTTGGCGCAGATGTGAGCAGCGCCCCGCCGTTTTCATCCCTAGTGCCTGAGGCTGGGGCGGAGCGCTCTGCCTGCCGAGTGACCACACTGGCCGCTGTCCAGCTCCACTGCGGTGGCCGTGGCCTTTCCCCACAGTGCTCCCTCCTGGCTGCCCCGTGGCAGAATGGGTGTGGCTTGATCATCGCAGGCTCCCTGAGCTGAGCCAACCTGGGACCTCCCAAAGTGAGTGGTTTACCAGACCACCCTGAATGACTTTCATCTGGATTCCCCTTACACCAAAACAGACTCATTTTTTATATTCCTTCCATGTGTCTGGCTATACCCCAAGAAAAGCAATGTAAATTATTTCATTGCATTTTTTCTTCTTTCTCTCATTTGAATCAGAACTTTTATATAACAACCAAATACTGATGTTTACACAGAATTTCATATTCTGCAAAAGGGATTTTTGGTCCAATCATGATTTGGTCCAATCCCCATTTAACAAATTGGATGTAGACATCATCACTTAAAACTTCTGTAAATCCCTGCAAATAGAATATTTGTTTAACCGTGAATATTTAAGGACATCTTAACAAATCTACATGGCTACCCTGGATTCTCGAGCTTTTTCTGTTAAGCACAAATGGAGCGTACAGCTAAAGGCCTACTTTTAAATATTATTTTGTTCACATTTTTGTTATAAAATCTACTGGATCTTTAGTGGAAAAAGTAGAATTTCCAGCCATTTATTAATGATCTCTTAAATTACTCAGGACTTAATGTAGCATTTGCACATCTGTACACAGTAAAATTGCTTTGTTTTACTAAAGAGAAAAATAAGAGTAGAAAAATTATGTATGTGGTATATATTGAAATGTATATAATTCTGCCTATAGATTTATATATGTACACACTCCTGTATAATAGTTGTATCAAAATATATAATCATTCACATGAAATTTATTAAAAGTATTTGCTTTTTCAAAGTTTAAATTGAGCTGCTATCAATATTAAATGAAGTTATGAAATCTACCCTGTCGCCCTGTTTGACTTTGTGACATAATAATTTCTATTGGTCTGTTCAAAAATTGATCTAGGCTCGGCGCCTGTGGCTCAACGGGCTAAGGCGCCAGCCATGTACACCTGAGCTGGTGGGTTCGAATCCAGCCTGGGCCCACAAAACAACAATGATGGCTGCAACCAAAAAATGGCTGGGCGTTGTGGCGGGCGCCTGTAGTCCCAGCTACTTGGGAGGCGGAGGCAGGAGACTCGCTTGAGCCCAGGAGTTGGAGGTTGTGATGCCACAGCACTCTATCCAGGGTGACAGCTTGAGGCACTGTCTCAAAAAAAAAAAAAGAAAAAACTGATCTAATGTGCTAAGAAAGATCCGTAAGGTAGAACTTAGCATTTTTGTACTGCAGAAGATGATATTGGAGTCACAAAAGTGTCAAACAGTTAACAGAACATGGTCACGTTCAGTCCTCTAGAATATGCTGCTTGCACCACAGAGCTCTCCAACCTGAAAAATATGTTTAAAGATGGAGCTATGCCTTAAAGGACAAAAACTATTACTGCACTAATTAAATATCATAGTTTAGCATGAAAAAATGAGTTTTTTTAACTGCTGCAAGAAGAACTGCCTTCATCTGCCATTGTGATTACAGGCACAGGCTTAGGAGCAATTGCTACTGGAGAGCATCAAGCTCGAGATTAAAGGATAAAAGCCAAGGAGATGATAATTAGCAGAGGTCATTATGTAAACGGAGTCTCTAAGCACTAAAGATTGGCCCCCGTTTGCTGAGTAAACCAAATGGTTTTCTTCAACTGACCAGATAATCTCTCCCTATCCCTTTTGGACCTGTATGGGAAGATTGGCTTACGGCAGGTGTCTTGTTCAAATCACACAGGATGCTTAGCAAGAATAAATAGACATGTGTCTGTAAGAAGTGCAGGATCAGAAAATCCTTCGCTTCTAATCCTCCCCCTAAGTAATTACAGCTGAGTCTGGAGTTCATGCCCTAGCTAGCCCTTACACTGGCTATCACACAAGGGAGTCATTTCACCTCTCTGGGCCTCAGTCTCCCCCTCTGAAAACCAAGCTGTTTTACATGCCACCCAGCTTTCATTCTGGTCCCTGTTCACAGCAGAGGAATAAGCTATTTCACTTGCACCAGTTACAGTGTGGGCGTGAAAACACACTTCCGATCTCAGTCAAAGGCAGCTGAGTCTGAATGAAACTTGAGGGCAAGCTGAAGCAAATGAAAAGTCACATCTAAACAAATAACAGAATTCCTCTCTGGAATGAAGATAAGACAGATCTTAGAGTTAGGATGACAATATGGAAACTTCATTGATTTTTGAGCTAATTTAAAGGAGTAGAAGAAAATCAGCAAACACAAATTTTATTACCTTCAAGAACATGAAATAACAAAGTAATGCCAAGCTGACCACTTTAGGCAATTCAGATTGAAGTGCCATAAACTTATAAATACTTTTGTAGTCAGCTGGACAAAACAAAGGAACTTAAACAGAATTTTTATTAGTAGTTTTAGCATTCCCTCCTAGAGAATAATATAAAAGTTTGGCACACATATATATTGTATAAAATAAATAAAATGAATATGTGCATCAGACTTGTTATCACTTAATACAGTAACCACCAGCCTGGTTGGAATCCCGTTCAGACCTTGCAATTTCAAAATATGAAAGATTCAAACGTAGCCCTGTGACTAATTTAGGCATGTGAACAAGGAGTAACCGCATCCTCGTGGCTCTCCAGTGACTGACACCCAGAAGAATCTATGGCCCAAAATGGAAAATGCTATTTTTGATTTTTTTAACAGTTTAATATTTTATCTTTTTCAAATTTTGAATTAACGTAAAAGTACATACAAATATAAAAGTAGACCTCCCTCTGGGAGGCCCAGGCAGTGGCTGGATTGCTTGAACCCAGGAGTTTCAGACCAGCCCGAGCAAGAGTGAGACCCTGTCTCTACTAAACAATAGCCCAGCATCATGGCAGGTGGCTGTAGTCCCAACTACTTGGGAGGCTGAGGCAGGAGGATCGCTTGAGCCCAAGAGTTTGAGGTTGCTGTGAGCTGTGATGCCAGGGCACTCTACCCAGGACACAGAGTGAGACCCTGTATCCAAAAAAAAAAATAGACCTCCCATTTGATCTCACAACCCCATTACTAGGTATCTACCTAGTATCACAATGGGGATGCTTTTAACATTCATGAACCAGGCACCTCACCCTGGAACCACTGCTGTTTACATTTTTGCAGAAAGAGCCATTTCTGTTCACTTTGGTCCCTGATCTACCCACTCAGAGCTCTAGACAGCAGATGTGTCCAAGTCTAGGCAAAAGCAACCAGGACCTTTCACAGCTTAGAACATCCCATGAACTTGGAGGTGGGGCCCCCACCTGAGGGTCTGAAGCTCCCACTTTGGAGTTGGGGTTCTTCAGTGTTCTGGGTTCAGCTTTGAAAGCTAAGATTTTTTTTTCTCAGCACACAGTCTGGGACCCTGTTCCCTGAGACAGGGCATGATGTTCTGTTGTGAGCCAGCCGCTCGTCACTGTTCAGAATCTAAGCCTGGTCTCCTCAGGCAATGTGAATGGCAATTCAAGTTTGACATGAGCAATGATACTCAGCTGCGTCCCATTTGAAACAGCAGTACACGTATTAAAGTGCCTAAAGTATTGTCTTGAGTTGACAGCTGAGCATTTCTTTTTTGAAGAGTGCAGAGACAGGGTCTCCCTCTGTTGCCTAGGTTAAAGTGCAGTCATACCATCATAATTCACTTCAAACTCCTGGGCTCAAGCAATCCTCCTGTCTCAGTTTTCCAAGTAACTGGGACTATAGCTGTGCACCACCATGCCCAGCCAAATTTTCTATATTCCATGGAGACGAGGTCTCGTTGTGTTACTCAGAGCAGTCTTGAACTCCTGGCCTCAAAGTGATCCTCCTGCCTTAGCTTCCCAAAGGGCTGAAATTACAGGTGTGAGCCACCACATCCAGCTAGTTGCACATTTCTGCCATGGGAACTCTTTCCTCCCATATCCCTACACAGACATATGGGAGAGGGTTCAGATCAGACTTTATAGGAAAAGGTGTTTTTTTTTAATTAATCATTTTAAATAAAAGAAGGGGAGTAGGAAATTTAGGTAAAATATAAATCCATTGCCAAATTAACTGCTTCAGTTTTGCTTAAATTATCCTGACAGGTGATTTATGTTTTGGGAAAACTGATTAAAGACCATTAGTCTACGGAGGCTCATTCTAGACACATTGAGGCTTGCGCATTCCACCTGAGGCTACTTCCGCGTGCAGGAAGAGGAGCGGGTTATTGATTGTTTTCTGTTGCAACTGCTTTTCTAATGGCAATTCATTAGAGGGAGGTGCTTCTGTGGTGCTCAGTTGGGGATTTTGCACATAGGGAATTATTTCCAAGTTGTAAAAACTATCATTAGGACAAATTTCTAAAGCATCCTAATTCACGCAGATTCTGCAGTGATACCTTGGAGTGAGTGAGAGGATGATGTAAGGATTGGCCAGATCGTTGTTACCTTTGGAATGATTTTCAGGGATCCAGTGGAACTGTGTTAAATTCTAAGACAGTGGGAGAGACAAAAAGACAGGCGACTGACCTGAAGGAGTTCAAAGATGTGAGCTCGTCCTTGCTAATAACACTTCCATGTACCCGTCACTACAGAGCTATGGGCAGTAGGCTCTGGCCGTTTCCTGAGGTCATCTTGTGCCTTTCTAGAATGTTCTCCCTTTCGTGTGTCCATTGCAAAATGACTAAGTGACAAATGTCCTTCCATTGACTATGCTTATTCCCCTTTATTTGAAAGGGAAGTAGATTTTTTTCTAAGTTTTTCCTCTGATTACACTGATTTCCGTGGGAATCTGAGATTCGCAGACTTGGTGTTGCCCCTGCTCCATTGCTGAAAGAGAGCACATCCCCCCCATTCAGAGAGACAAATGGATGCATTTGCAAAAAGAGATACAAACCATCTGTCTTCAGTCATGGAAGACGGGGAAGAGCAGTGAGTACAAACGGGAAGTGCATAAAGGGACATGTAAAGAGCCCCCACGAGGTGGGGATTAGGAAACTGGGGACACTGAGGCAGTTCGCCAGAGAGGGAAGCCCTTCTCCAGAACTTAAGTCTGAGGGGAAAAAAGTACATGGCAAATACTAGTTAGACTTCTTCACTGTTTGAAAGCAGTGTAACTTTTGTCAAAGTGTCACAAATCCTTATGCACAGAGAGTATTTGAAGAAGTATTTGTATTTCCAGAGGCCCTTATAGTAGTGCCTGACAGCATGTGAACAGCCTGGGGCTGCCATTCCTGGGACCCCCGTGTTCCTCCTGGGGCTGCAACTGCTTCTCGAGACAAAGCTGCCAGGACCATCTTCCAGAAAAGTCACAGTGAAAATCATGCCTGTTTATGATGATTAAAAGTTGTTTTTTTAAAAAAAAATAATTGCACTGTGGTTGATTTCTAAACTCTGTTAGCTCATCTCCTAGAAACAGAAGCTGGAAGCCGTGGGAGAGGAGAGGGTGGCCTGTTGTCATAACTGGTGTCTGTGGTATTTTAAGCTTGATTTCAATGACTGTAATAAGAAAAGTTGGTCTGCAGAGGGGACAAGCCTTTGGTGGCAGAGTAAATACTGGCTGTTTATCCCTCACAAGTGAACAGAGGTCATGTTTATGTTTGTAAAGGGCCTTCAGTGCCTCCTGATATAAGAGCTGCGCTCCCAGCACGCCCCTGGGTAAGGGGTTGGTTTGGTTTTAGTGAACAACCCCTCGTCACGGCGTGCAGAACTCCCTTGAGGGTTTGGGGCGTGGTGTGTTCCTGGGGACTCTTCATCTGAAGAGCTTGCTGCCTGCTGTCCACGCATGTCGCTCAGCCCAGAAGACCCCGATGCCCACCCCGGGCCCTGCCACACACCGCGAGCAGCCCCCCCACAGCATCAGCACAAAGTATGTGCCACTCCTCTTGGTCCCTTGAGCTCTGTACCCTTGGGGTCAGGGGGGAGGAAGAGAGAGGGACGCTGAGCTGTCCAAGGCATTTGACATTGTCCTCAGCAAGTTTAAGGTACGCAGGATGCTTGCCCGCCTTGAAGCCACGTGTGTAAATTCACATCCTACTCGCCTTCTCAGCCCCCCTCCTGCTGTGGGGGGAGAAGGATCCGATCAACTCTGGCCATGCTTGTGACCACATGTAGTGCCAAGGGCCTGGCTGAGAGAGAGCACGGCACAGACAGTGGCCAGCAAGCTGCCTGTGCCTCTTTACTCCTGTTAGAAAACGAGTCTGCCCCCATAGTTACCCTGCAGTCAAGTTCATTCAGGCACTCGGTGGCAGGCAGCGTGGCCACGGGTCCTCCCTCACGGAATTCTTATCCCCCTTGGAGAGACACACCAATAATTGCACCATTATGTGACTGCGAATTGTGCTGAATGCCGTGAAGTGGAAGGCCAGGGTGCCAGAGGAGCACGTGCCAGGAAACTGTCCAGTCTGGGAGGCGCGGAAGCTTCTCTGGGGAGCGGTGTTTGGACTAAGACCTGAGTGATGAAGAGGGGGTGTCCAGGGCCACAGACATCACCCCAAAATTAATGGAAACCACCCATCGTGGCTATAACTTGAAGACAACCCCAGCACTGGAGAAGCAGGCAGAGATTTCTGTCCTGTCCTTGGGCTCCTACCTACTTCCTTTGTGAACAGAAAGTCAAGGAGCCCCGGCAGGTACAGCTGTCACAAAACACCAGCTAGTTGTAGGGCTCAGTTTCTGCGTAGACCAGAGATTGCACAGAAGCACTGTGTCCTTAAGCCCAGGAATGCCCGCGCATCAAATCTTCTCTTTCCTCTCTGGCCTGGAGCATAATCTTCCCAGTCTCCCCTGTAATGAGAAGATTGTTTTTAGGTTGAGCAGGGTGGCCCATGAATTAACATAAATATGTACATGTGGGGCCATGAGACCTGGGTTGGGTCTTGGATTTATGGAGAAGCCCCTTTGCTGGAATAAAATACAAAAGTGGGCTGCACCTGTAGCTCAAGGAGTAGGGCGCCAGCAGGGAGTGGCAGGTTCAAGCCTGGCCCTGGCCAAAACTGCAAAAATAAAATAAAATTAAATACAAAAGCTTCTCAGCCACCCCGAGGGTGTGGCTCAGTGAAGCCAGTCGGCATCTGTGCATCACACAGCTCATAGGCCGATCCCAGGGTGGTCCAGTCTGCGTGAATTCAATCCTATCAAAAAGACCATTGTGCCTCATGCATTAATGCATTAACTAGACTTTAGTGAACTGGAGCAAGCAGAAAATGTCCTCCTAAGTCCCCACCAATGACAGGGTAACGATAGCTATGACGGCAGCCAGGGATTGCCTCCCAGAAAAGCAAGAGGACGATGAGGGCCAGGACATACCAGGGGAGGAGAAGGCACAGCAGGATGGGGGAGGGGAGGTCTACGTGAGGGTGCAAATATGGGCGCTTACGGGGAAGAGTCAGATCTTGATGTGCTTGTATTGCTAGAAATAATGATTTAACAAGCTTAAAGGCAACATTCAATTGTTTATTATAAGTAGGTTAGAAATTGAATTTAAAAAATGATTGCAGATGATGGGCAAAGGGAACAGAGACAAGAGGGAGGTGGATCAGGGAAAAGCAGGTACACATCCAGACTGAGAAATTCAAAGTCTGTGGTAAGAGTGATGGCTCCAAGTCAAGTGGACTGTCTTGCTGGACCTTCACCTCAGCCCAGCCCCAAGGTCTTTGGGCATCCCCAGGTCAGGACAGCTCTCTCCCATGGAGCGAGTGCAGGGGGTTGACAAGGTGTACGGTGCTGAAATCAGCACAAATGCCTTGATGTGAGAGGGAAATGCCCCCCCACCCCCCTTCTCAGTATGGCAGGCACCAGACTGCCCACAGGGCTTCCCAGAGGCCCATCTCCGCGTTGTGTGCAGGGTCTAATTGGGGTCAGCCTTCACGTCCTGCACCTGGACTGAGTTCCTGTTCCAGACTTTGTGTTAGGATCAACAGTAACGTAGAGTGATGAGAAGTAAATCAATGCAGTTAAGGTAGTTAGTTAAAGAGATAGTTTGGTTAGAAAAATGCAAGCCCAGCAAGAACCATGACATAGAGTTCAGCTCCCCCCCCCTTTAATGTATGTAATAAAAACAGGGCTAGCTCACAGGTAGGGGCTGCCACCGGTCCTCACTCATGCCTCGGAGGTGGTCAGTCCTCTGATCCAGCTCTTTAAAACACTTTCTCTTCCCATCCTCATCGTCTCATCTCCGCCAGCTCCTGGCAGGGAACTCACGGCATAGTTCAGGGCTGGTCCCCAACAGTGCTCAGGCTGAGGAGTGGGGGCACCTAGCAGTCTGCATACGTCCCAACAGCCAGGCCCTCGACTGTTCTGCCTCAAATGCCTCCTTGCTCTGAGTGTTTACTCAAGCAAGAGTTTACTTTTGTGGAGGTGCAGACCCTCAAGGGCATTCTTTCTGAGTAGCTTTTGCCCAGGAACAAATGAATTAAAAGCTGGAGGAAGGCGAGGGAAGGCCCTCTAGGGCTTTCCAGCTGCACATGATGCTATAATAGTTTCTGACATCACATAAAATGCCATGCCATCTCTGTGAGCCACCTGTTTACACATGGGCTGTGACCTTGGTGATCAAGGCTCCTGACTGCCAGTCTCAGGGACCTGCAGGGATGGCAAGAGCCCTGTTAGTTTCCCAGAAAACCACAAACATTCTGTCACCAGCGACCAAACCTCTTGTTGCATCTTTGAAGTAGCCTTCAGTGTTTAGAAGGCAAATCTCCACCTACTCGGCGAATGGGCAGGTGATGGGGTCACCAGGACAGGTGAAGAAGGGGGTCTGCACACTGACTCCAGTGAGCACAGCTTCATGTGCTACTTCCAGGGAGGGTGCTTTTCTGAGAGCCGCCTGGACAGAACATTTGTTCCCTGTGTCTGTGACTGGGCGATGATATCATTTATACTGTCTGGTGAGACGTCCTCCAAGCTCCAGATGATGTGAGCAGGGCAGCCCTCTGCACCTGCCTGGAAGAAAGGGTGTCAGAGCTGGGAGAAGCAGTCTGCATCCATTCAGGGGGCGGACAGACGATATAGATGTGAATGGAGAGGCGCCCAAGTGCACACACAGGCCTCAGGGCGCACCTGAAGAGTGCACCATGACCCACAGTGCACTCCGCCCATGGTGCCGTTCACAATCTCTGATGAAAAGTTGTCTCTTAGTTTCCCTAAAGGTAAAAGCTTGAGCTACTCAAGTGGCAGAGCTAATGGGGACCCAAAGTCTCAATGTCCTGTGTTAACTCCAGGCCTTCTGCCACCGTCTGGATCAGAGCAAAACGCTGAGCGAATCAGGTAAGGCAAGAAGCAGAAATCATACCAATTATTTTTAAGAAAAAATTTAAAATAACTGTAGTTGACCAAAAAGGGGGAAAAAGTGGAGCTCAAAGATGTCATACAGGTAGTAAGTACAGGAAGCAGCTGCCTGCTTTGGGGCTGGAGGAGCGTGGGAAGGAGGTTGGAATCCCTACGATGGAAGCCTGGAGGGAAAGCCCCCGCGTGCTGAGCCTCAGGCCCCCCGCCCCCAACCCCGAGGAGGAGAGAGCACTGGCCGGCCGCTGGGGCTGGTGCCTTTGAGCCAGAGGAGGAGTCCTGTGGGCTGGGTGCTGGCACCTCTGGGGGACGGGGCACTGCTGATGTGAGGCAGAGGTGATGCTGCTAAGAACAGGAAGTGATCTCCTCAGGAAAAGGAAGCAGATGGGAAGTGCCACTGGGGACGCCGTTCACAGGAACAGAAAACAAACTGGGTCAAGTCCCATCTCCTCCCCCATCCCCGAGGTGCCCTGTCTTGGCAGAGCCTAACAGGCAGCATCTGGCAAAGCAGAAATAAGGTTTGTAGCTTCCGGCCCCAGCATCCCGGAGCAGAGCAGAGGAGGGTGGGTTTGGAGCTGGGAGCTTTGCTCCAGCTGAAGCCTGAACTAATACTCCTCAGCTCTCTGTCGACCCTAGAAGACAAATCTGGAAGCTGTGACACCTCTGCTGTCACCACAAGGCATCACTGGGCATCCTGGGCCAGTTGCTGGCCGAGGGATGCCCTAGCCTGGGAGGTAAATATCTATTGCCTCTGCTGTCTGGAGGGCTTTACCTTGCAAAGGTAAAGTCTGTCCCAAATCTTTATCAGGTGGCCCAAGAGACGGGACTCTCATCTGAAGAAGCAAATGTGGCCATGGGGGGCGTGCACAGTGCAGGGCTCCTCCCACGCAGGAAATGCCACAAGCGTCTCCTGCCTCCCCCAGACCACCAGACACCAACTTTCCTGAGATGGTTCTGGCCAGAAACCAGAACATCCTGAAATACCCATTCCTGGGCCCCAAGGATGGTTGGGTTTTTCCCCTTCTTCCCTCATGTGACCCAGAAAGTTGGTTTAGTGACGAAAAATGTGGCTTTGGGAGGATCCACTTTAATTCCATGGCCACAAGACGCAGAGTTACAGTCTGGACAAGTCCGTGGGAATGAGATAAGGATGCTTCTAGAGCATCTGTAGGGAGTAAGCTTTACGGGCAAAGCCATGGGGACAGGGACAGCTCTGCTGACCTATGTCAGACTCTCTGCTCCCCATGGACTGTCCAAGGTGGGCAGCTTCATCTCTTCCCCCCAAATGATTGCAAGTGTTACTCACCTGGGAAGTAAATTTCTTCTGTGTTTATCCCCATGAAAGGAAAAATCAGGCAGAACATTCCTGGCATTGGGCCATGACATTGACCCCCAGAGACCTGAGACAGCTGTTTTCCTCCATGCTTTGAACATCAGAATGTGAGGAAAGCTAGTTTCTGAATACGGCTAATGTCCTGTGAGCACACGGGGAGGCATCGTCCCTGTCCTGCTGTTCCCAGGTTCGGGCTGGTCTTTCCGTGTGACTGCTCTTCGGATGTGAGGCCAGTTCTGCTGAGCCAGGAGCCCAAGAGCTGTCTTCCTTTAAGCTCTTCTGTCCACCTGTACCAGGATGTGGACTGAAGGGGGTCTGGGAGGGGAAGGGAAGAAGAATTGTATGGGGAAGGGGTTCTAGAAGAAAACTGGCCAAAGATTCTAGGATCACGGGGAAAATTCTGACTGTGTAGAAAAAGCCTTCTGGTTGGGGGCTCCAACTTATCTAAATATCGTAATAAAATCCTCAAAGAGCAAAACTAGGTCTTGCCTGTTTTAGTGTCTCAGCCCCCACCCCGCGCCTGATAGCTGGGCTTGTCTTTGTCTGTCTTCCCCTGGAAATGGATGCTGTCCCGGAAGCTCAAAGAACTTCATTTATTAAATTTCCTGGTATCCACGGCAGATGATCAGCTCGTCAGCATGGGGATGGCAGGTGGCTGAGAGTACACCGGATCACACAGAAAGCGTCCCCTTGTTTGCAGCGAAGGTGCCAGGAACCGTGCCCTGTGACAGTCTGTCCGCCAGCTGAGAACCACACTGTCTCCGAGCTGGGCGCTGGAGACGGCCAGAACCGTACCTAGGAATTCAAGGGAATGCATTTGAAAGGTTTTTCAGAAGGCGAAGTTTGAATTGAGTAAAACGTATTGGAAGTGATGTCTGTTGGGGCTGTCACCTGGGTAAAGAGGGAATGACAAATACAGATATTCTAAGAAAATCGGTTCATCTTCCTCCTTCACCACCCTACTAACAAAGTCTGCAGTTCTGAAGCCACTGGTTTGAGCTATGCCCTTTACCTTCCCTGTAAGCAGGAAGGACTGAGGGACACCGACCAGCCTGACGTGCCATCTTTGTGCCCTAGATTTGAAGAGTGCACGGTGCCATGGGTGACGCTTGGGGGAGTGGCGGCTCCTGGGCTCCCATGAGCTCCCTTCCACCAGGACATTTCAGTCTTGAGTCTCACACAGACAGCCGCTTTCCGAGGTAGAGCTGGAGGGGTAGCAGTGGGCCAGCCTGGGGTCAGCCCCACCCAACGGCTCTGACAGTGCTGGGGCCTGAGGGCTGCCTCCCCCACCCACACCAGCTGCAGAGTGGTGGGGCCCAGGGACATCGGAGTCCTGCCCCGGGACCAGCCCTGTTCGCAAGCAGTGACATTTCCACCTCACACTGCTGATGCCAAGGGGCTCTGGCGTATTTTTCTCTTCACTCTAAGATGACCTTACCATTAGCAAAATGCAGCAAAAGAAAGTGGAGGGAAAGTCTTAGAGAATTAGGTCAGGAAATAAATTCATAATGCTTATTTTATACAATTACTGTAAGATTCCATTTATATGACAAATCCAAAAAGACCAGACCACAGGGACAAAACCCAATGAGTGGTTGTCAGTGTCTGTGGGGGAGCGGGGACGGGTGGCCACTGGGGCGGCAGGAGGGAATGTTTTGGGGTTGAGGGGACTGTTCCCTATCTTGACAGGGGAGTGGGGGTTACACATCTGTACGTGTTTGTCAAAACTCACAAACCGTGTGGCAGGACGGGTGGGTTAACCCTGAGGAGAGTTGGTGATTGAATTCAGCGAGTGCGTGATGGACGGTTCACACCGAGCCTTCATTCACGTCAGAGACAGCTGGTGTGATCCTGATCTCTCCCACTTTTCCCCTCCGCCCTCTCTCTCCACTTCTCCCCTCCTCCCTCTCTCCCCACCTCTCCCCTCCTCCCTCTCTCTCCACCTCTCCCCTCCTCCCTCTCTCTCTCCACCTCTCCCCTCCTCCCTCTCTCTCCACCTCTCCCCTCCTCCCTCTCTCTCTCCACTTCTCCCCTCCTCCCTCTCTCCCCACCTCTCCCCTCCTCCCTCTCTCCCC
>CAUYON010025577.1:0-20875 GCA_963573935.1 Arctocebus calabarensis | reverse complement strand
AAAAATGGCCGGGCATTGTGGTGGGCGCCTGTAGTCCCAGCTACTTGGGAGGCGGAGGCAAGAGACTCGCTTGAGCCCAGGAATTGGAGGTTGCTGTGAGCTGTGATGCCACAGCACTCTATCCAGGGTGACAGCTTGAGGCTCTGTCTCAAAAAATTAAAAAAAAAAAAAAAAAAGAAGAAGCCTTTCTATAAATATTAAGATAAGCTTGATGATATTCACAGAGTAACTTGCTGGCGTTTTGATTAGGCTTGCATTAACTCTATAGATCAAATAGGAAAGAACTGACATCTTGACAATATTGAGTCTTCTTATCCATAAATATAAAATATCTCTTCATTTACTTAGTTCTTCTTTGGTTTGTTTCATCCATTTTATAGCTGTCCACATACAGATATTACAAATATTTTGTAGGTCTATAGCTAGTTCATTTTTTTCAGGTGATAATATAAAATGGTATCATGTTTTTAATTTCAAATTTCATTTGATCATTGCTGGTATATAGGAAAGTGACTGACTTTTATATATTCATCTTATATCCTGCAACCATGCTATGATTACTTGGTTCCAAGAATTTTTTGTCAATTTTTTTCCAGTTTTCTAAACAGACAATCAAGTCATCTATGAACAAAGACAGTTTTATTTTATCTTTCCCAGTCTATATATCTTTTATTTTATTTTGTGTAAATTTATCAGTTGGAATTTCTAATACCTTATTGGAAATACCTCTCTTACAGATCCAAGAAGAGTTGTTGATTTTTCAGTCTGTTCAGCATTTTACTTCTTCTTAGCTCCTAACATGCAAAATAGGAAAGTCAGAAGTTGATCACCAGGTTTCTCATAAATAATCCATTACATTTTTTTACGGTCCAGAGAATTTCAGGGATGCACCTCCTTGTCTTATAGGACAGCATATTATATATATGATAATAACAGCTGATGTTTGTGGAGTACTCACTATGTGTATGCAGTGTTCTAAGCAGCTAATATGTATATACTATAAATTTAACTCATTTAAGTTTTATAACTACACTTTGAGTGAGGTTTATTATTATCCCCACCCTACTTTGGAGGACACTGAAGCACAGAGAGTTGAATTAACCAAGTCCACCCACCTAGTAAGTGATAATGGGGCCTTAGCACATCAAGGCTTGTCTATTCAGTTACAATCAGACACAGCAGACAATTGTTTTACTGCTGCTGTTCTATGAGATAAGAGTTCTGGTAATTGTAGCTAACAGGAATGTACGTAGGCATACTGATTTGAATGCCCACTTCAACCAAGCTTTGGTCTCCCTGAGACTCTTAATCCAGAGATTGGAAATCACTCTCCTTTGCTCAGTATTGCCATTAATATTTTCAAGTTCTCATTTCCATATTAGAAACATTTGAAAATTTGAAACCTCAGTTTTAGAGTCATACATTTGACATAGCCATATATAGCTGTGAATATGAGTAATCACTGCTTGGAAGCAAACATTCTAATTGTAAGATAATTCTGGGTTATTTTAAAGACAGTGACCCAGCCTACTCTGTCAATCAGGGAAAGAAGCCCTGCTCTTATGTCCATCAGAGCAAGTACATTGGGATCTAGGTCTTTGTGTTAGAATTTTAATGAGAAGTATAGATAAAGACCCTTTTCTATCTGTGTGATTTTTGACCTCTAGTTCAAACACAATTCTGATACATGTTCTTCCTTCAAAAACTATAGAATAGGGTAGAAAAAAATAGAATGAAATAAGAACATACAATTAAAATACTAGATTGAAACATTATAATGAAAATGCTATCCACTCTTTAAGACCCAGCTTAAATGTCATCATTCCCTAACTCCACACTAATTGAAGGAATCTTTGGGCCAATGATTCCTTATTCCTTCCCCCTTGCTATCATATTCCTTTATTATGGCTTTTATCATATTGTAAGTCTTCATAGGGAAGTCTTCTTTACTAAATTTTGGATTCCTCAAAGGCAAGCAATTTTTTATTTTCTCAACTTATCACAAAGCAAATACTCCATAAATATTCAAGGGATTAGTCTAAAGACCATGTGATCTGTTACATTTGTATTTCTCAGACTAGACAAGATTTCTACTTTTCCCCAGTTACAAAAATCTAGATTTTGTGAATTAGGAAAAGAAAATTATAAAATATGTGAGAATTGTTTTTACACTGGAATTCTAATCATTTGATTTTAATATTATTCTTTAGATAGAGAAGACTTTACAGATCATGAGTTGGCCTCCTTACTGGGGAAAATTAAGTGTCCTTAAGAAATGCAGCATAAAGATTATAGATATGACTTGGGTAGGGTTTCCATTTGGTTCTGACATCTATGGGACTTTGAGCAAGTTATTAAGTTTCAGTTTCACATTTGTAAAATGAGAAATGGTGTCTACTCAAGTGGTTGTTGTGAAGATTAAGTTAATACACGTAAGTATCACATAGACCTTGGCATACAATAACTGCTTATTAAATGTTATTTGATAAGTTAAGACATGGCACCCTATCTTAGGTTGGGTTTGCCAAAAGCAGGCCCTGAAACAAGGATTTGTGCATAAGCAACTCTTTAAACAAATTCTCAAGGAAAAAATAACATGGGAGTAGAAGAAGCTGGACAAGAAAAGAAGCCAAACAGAGGTCTGATTACAAGCTAATCACATCAGCCCAATCCCCAGGAATCTCAGAACTTGTCTCCATCCAAGACAAAGGCACAGAGATTTCACATCACTCACTGTCAGGCATTCACTAAGGACTACCTTGGAGGATGCGCTCTACCTTACGGCTCTCAGCACAAATGGATAAAATGGCTTACAGAGCCTTAAGGTTGTTCTCAAAGAAGAGTTATAAGTATGGGCCGCTGGAGGCAAAGATATGTTTATATAGGGAAAAGGAGCATACAGGAGCTTTAGAAGGAATATGAGGAGATTTGGGCAGAAAACCACACCTCAAGATATAAACAACCAGGAAAAATATAACTACCCAGAGCATAGTGTAAAGATAGATAAACATAGGTTCAAACCTCATTTCCTCCCTTTCTTGGCTGTACAAATTTTTAAAAAATAAAATAAAATAATAAAAACAGCAAAAAAAAAAAAGAAAGAAAGAAAATGGGTTTGTATGCACATGTACACACACACACACACACAATGAAACACTATATAGTGATATGGCCATAAAAAAGAATGAAGTCATATCATTGGCAGTAACATGGATGGGAACTATAGGTCATTATTAAAGTGAAATAAATCAGGCACAGCAAGGCAAATATTACATGTTCTCATGGGACCTAAGAAGTAGACAGCATGGTGGTAGAGTAGAATAATTGATCCCAGAAGTTAGAAAGGGTGTGTGCTGGGAGAGAGAATGAAGAAAAGTTGATCAATTAATGGGTTTAAACATACAACTAGATAGAAGGAACACTTCTACTATTCAATAGTTCAGTAGGGTGGCTATAGTTAACAATAATTTATTGTCTATGTGATATTTTGAAAGAACCAGGAGATTTGAAATGTTCTCAACACAAAGAAATGATAAACATTTGAGGTGATCAATATGCCAATTACCCTGATTTGATCATTACACATTGCAGGTACATATCAAAATATCACCTGTACCCCATAAATACATATAATTATTATGTAACAATAAAAAAAGAAAACAAAACAAACTTGGTGTCATTCTAACAGTAATATCTGTGAAAACGTAAGTCTGATATGTTTTTCTATTATACACTAATGACTTTTTTCCAAAGCTCTTCTTCAACCCAGTAATAGGATGACCCAACCCCTTTGAATGACCCACAAGACCCCTTTGCCTGAGTTGGATCTGCTTTAGACCCCCTCAGCACAGTTCTTTCTGATTTGTGACAAGCAAGCCTCTGCCAAGATGTCTACCTGAGACTGGATTGATGGAGTCAGTGGCCTCTGTGGCTGGCCCAACTGCTCAGAATCTCTAAGAAGTAGACTACTTATGGATGGGGCTGGCTCTGAGGGCACCAGAGTACCTGCCCACTTACCTGTTTTCCAAGAATATTAGCAACTCAGCCAGGCAGATAGATGGAAAATAAGTCAGGGACACACATATCTCTCCAATTCTAAGGTTCTTATGATGCCAAGAGCAAGTAGAACAGAGCTGTTAGAAATGTTTACCTGTTTTCACCAGACTGCATGTGCTCTTTGTGTGAAGGCAGTTTCTCCTAACTCCTTCCACAAAGAGGAAGTCTCTCCTTTCCAATCTTATAACCAAGAGTTTCCTGGCTTTATTTAATTTCTTCAGAATAAACTGGCTACTCCCAGGCATTGTGAGAGGCTGTCGTTTCTGGTTAAAATGATAAGCATTCATCTATGGGGTAGGTCTACCAGCCAAAAACAATTTCCTGAGCACAAACTCCATGGGATGGGAGCATACTTGGTTTGCTTGAAGCCACCAAGCTAGAGTTGAGAGAGAAGTAGGAGGGCACAGGAAGGAAAGTCAACAAGTGAACCAGGCCAAGACTGCAGAGGCCATATTTGTTAATACCAAGGCGTCTAATTCACTTCAGGTAATCACAATTTCCTCATCTGGCCATATCTTGCACAATATGTTACTACTAATTCTATGAATGTACCATTATCTTGCAATATTCCTGAGGGAATGGAAGGAGAATGCAATACGCTGTCTGAGAAGGCAGAGTCTGGGCACATATAATAAAGCTTCCTTCTTGAGCATGTTGCCAAGAATTCAACATCACCTCCTCCTTTCTGGACTCCTAAAGGCCTTTTCTGTTGATTCTATTTTCATAAGTCATGGCTTCTTTTGCCTTGGAATAAGATATACTTAGTTCACCATCACAACCCCTAATCTCACCCCCCTTTTCTTTCCTTTTTAAAATTGTTTTATTATTTGAATTCATTTATTTGTAGAGAAACAGTCTCATTAAACTGCCCAGGCTGGTCTCAAACCCCTAACCTCAAGTGAGAGTCCTTCCTCAGCCTCCCAAAGTGCTAAGATCACAGGCATGAACAACCACGCCCAGCCCCTTTCCTCGGTCTCTCTTTTTAACTTACTAAATTATTTGCCTAACAAAGCAACACTGCCTTATGATGAAGTGATAAGGCAGTGATTTATGATGATTAAATCCATGGGTTCTGGGGAAAGAATGCTGGGTTCAGGTTCAGACTGCCATTAACTAGCTGTGTGACCTTGGCAAATTACTTAGCTCTGTGTTTGTCAGTTCCTCTATGCACAAAATTAAAATTACATGCATACTTAACCTCTGAGAATTAAGTGAGAGAATCTGTGCCCTGGTAAGCAATGAATAATTGCTAATTATTAATATTTTTCATTCTGCCTCAAGAGCAACTAGTAAACTACCAGCGTTTCTATATGCTTGTGTAAAAACAAATTGTATCCCCTTCTTTACTGGGCAGGAATTTTTGCAGTTTACTTTAATAATTTGACTTTATCTTCCTAAATTTATTAAGGCCTTTAAAGTCTTTGGTCTCAAATCCATCTTACCTAATTTTGTGTTGTTGATATTTAATTTAAGATTTCATATTCTCTTCCATTATTTATACCATTAATATTTAGGTGATAATTAAATTGCTTTGTAAAGCTGAAGAACAACATTAATATTACTGTCTCATCATTTTGTTGTTATCAATCTTCACATTCTCTATAGAAAGCAAAAGTATATGTCTACATATAGGAAATTAACTAAAATTAGAAAGTATAGAAAACATGACTACTTTTGCAATTCTTGTAACCTGGTTCTTTGTACCCTCAATGAATCCCCACAATAAAAAAAGAATAAATGTGGTGTTCGCAATGAAATAATAAAAAAAAAGTGTGCTGTAACCTTCACTTGAACCCTCATTTTAATCTGAAATTAAAAAAAAGAAAATGCGTGCCAAGAGGAAGATGAGCCACTTGTTTTATAACATCTATTTCCTCTGTTTCTTAATCACTTTTACAGTAACAACAATAAAATGATTGAGTCAAAGTTAAACATTTTCCCACATACGTAACATTGACATTTGCATCAGCTGACACTGATAATTTTTAGGAGTATATATACATGGAAAGAAAAAGATTAAAAACCTCTTGAACAAAACAACATTCAGGACAGGAACAACTAGAGAGGAACAATGGGGTTATTCAGAGGTTTTATTTTTCTCTCAGTCCTGTACCTGCTGAATGAGTCAAATGCTTCCTTCATTAAGCTGAATGACAATGGTTATGAAGACATTATCATCGCTATAGACCCTGGTGTGCCAGAAGATGAAAAAATAATTGAACAAATAAAGGTAAGGAAGAAATGGGATGCCTTTTTTCTAAGTTTTATTTTTTATTAGTTTTAATTGACATTCAATTGAACATTCATGAAGTACAAAGTAATATTTTAATACATGTATATAATGTGTAATAATCAAACCACCGTAATCAGTGTATCTGTCACTACCATTTATCTTGGTGCTGGGAACATTACTATTCTCGTAACTGTTTTGAAATATATAATAAATTATTCTTAACTATGATTTCCCTACTGTTCTGTTAAATACTAAAACTTATTCCTTCTCCCTAAATGTATTTTTGTACCCAAATCAAATTCTCTTCATCCTCACCTTACTCCTCTGTTATTAGTTGTTCTACTTTCTACTTCCACAAGATCAATTTCTTTTAGCTCCCACATATGGGTGAGAATACCAGCTATTTATCTTTTTGTGGTTGGCTTATTTACCTTAACAAAATGTCCTCCAGGCTCATCCATGTTGCCGCTAATGACAGGATTTCTTCTTTTTCTAAGGACGGATAGTATTTTACTGTGTGTGTGTATGTACCCTATTTTCTTTATCCAGTCTTCTGTTGTTGAACATTTGGGTTGATCCCGATCTTGGCTATTGTGAATAGTGCTAAAAGTGCAGATATCTCCTCGATATATTAATTTCCTTTCTTTTGGATCTACTGTATAACCTTAGTGGGAGTGCTGGATCATATGATAGTTCTAATTTTGGTTTTTTGAGGAATCTCCAGGTTGTTTTTCTTCATAAAGGCTGTACCAACTTACATTCCCACCAAAAGTGTACAAGAGTTCCCTTTTCAGCTCGGCGCCTGAAGCTCAGCAGCTAGGGTGCCAGCCACATTCACTGGAGCTGGCGGGTTCGAATCCACCCCCAGGCTGCCAAACAACAATGACAGCTGCAACCAAAAAATAGCCAGGCATTGTGGCGGGTGCCTGTAGTCTCAGCTACTTGGGAGGCTGAGGCAGGAGAATTGCTTAAGCCCAAGAGCTTGAAGTTGCTGTGAGCTGTGACACCCAGTACTCTACCAAGGGTGACATAGCAGGACTCTGTCTAAAAAAAAAAAAAAAAAAACAGAGTTCCCTTTCTCAACATCCTCACCGACATTTATTACTTTTGTCTTTTTAACAACAGCCATTCTAACGGGGGTGAGATGGTATCTCACTATGGTTTTAATGTGTATATCCCTTATGATTAATGAAGTTGAGTGTTTTCTCATACACATGGTGGCCATTTGTATGTCTTCTTTTTTAATCCTTAATAATATTAATCCTTTCTTGGATGGATAGTTTACAAATATTTTCTGTCAAGAAATGGCACTTTTTTTGTTTGAATTATGGAGAAGAAAACAAAGTTAATAGTAATTAATAAGTGTGAAACTTCTGAATGCTCCAGAACATTAAAAAGCAGCATGATGCAGAGAGGACAATGCTGGAATTGGGGGTGGGGGGCAGAGGTTTTAGGTGGGGTTCTGCACTGTCTCACAGCCAGATGAAAAGAAGGCACTGGGCTTCCCTGATTCCTAGTTTCTTCAGCTGTAAATTAGCATCTGCACTCATATGTGAGGTTTTTATTGTTTGGGTGTATGTGTGGGTTTGTGTGTGTGTGGGTTTTTTTGGGGGGGGACTCATGTTTTTAAAGAATTATTTATTTACTTCTATGGCATGCTGGAAGAAAATACAGTGAATTCTTAAAAAGCCTCTGGCTTCATGGAGTATATATTCATTGCAAAGATGTGGTTTAATACAAATGAATAAATAAAGCACAGATGGTGTGGTAGTAGTTACAGTGACGTAAATTGGATCAGGGAAGGGGCATATGGAGTGCTGGGTGGGGCTGGGTTGGGGGGAATGTGTGTCACTGTTTCATGGAAGGCAGTGAGCGAAGGCCCCCCTGACCATGGCCGAAGAGCCCACTGAAAACCTGGGGGATGGGAACAGTAATTTGATATGCCCCAGAAACAACTGTGAATGAGCTGGAGGACTGGGAGTGGAGCTGAACCCACAGAAGCAGCAGGGTCCAGCGCACTGGAGAGACCAGCTCTGCCTGAGTAGGGTCCGGAGCAGAGGAAGGGTGTGCTGGGATCGCTCTGATGCAGGGTTTAGGAAACCGTAAGGATTTCTGCGTGTCACTCATCCTGTATGGCCACTGTAATTGCTTAGAAGTGTAGAAGGTGGGAGTGAGGTGGCTAGGAACAGGGAGGCTGCGATAAGAGATCACTGAAGTAATGGGATTCTTTTTTGTTGTTATTGTTGTTGGAGACAGAGTTTCACTTTGTCTCCCTCAGTAAAGTTCAGTGGTGTCATAGCTCACAGCAACCTCAACTCTTGGGCTCACGTGATCCTCTTGCCTCAACCTCCAGAGTAGTTAGGACCACAGGCACCCACCACAATGCCCAGCTATTTTTAGAGACAAGATCTCACTCTTGCTCAGGTTGGTCTTGAACCTGTGAGGTCAGGCAATCCACCCACCTCGTCCTCCCAGAGTGCTAGGATTGCAGGCATGAGCCACCACTCCCGGCAAAGTAATAGGATTCTGATCATATTTTGAGGGTATCAAAGACAAAATTTTCTGATCGTTTAGATGTGTGGGGTGGTGGGAAGGGTAGAAAGGAAATATAAACGGCAAGGAAAGTATCCCGCACAGTGACTCATACCTGTAATCCCAGCAACTTGGAGGCTGAGGTGAGAGGATCACTTGAAGCCAAGAGTTCAAGACCAACCTGGATAACATAGTGAGACACCCTATACCCAACCAAAAATTTTTTTTAGTTATCCAAGAGTTGCAGTACAGGTCTATAAGCCCAGCCACTCAGGAGGCTGAGGCAGGAGGATCGCTTAAGCCTCTGAGGATTGTTGAGACTGCTGAGAGCTATGATCACACCACTGCACTCTAACTTGGGTGGCAGAGTGAGACCCCATGTCAAAAGAACAAAAAAAGAGTCAAGTAAGAAGAACAAAAAAAGAGTCAAGTAAGACTTTAAGAGTCTTGAACACTTGGAAGGATGGGATTATCTTCAATTGAGAAGGGAAAGACTAAGTGGAGGAAATTTGGCAGTTGGGAAGTTGGGAGTTAGTTGGGACATTTTGAATGTGTGGTGATTCTGAAATACCCAAGTAGATAGGGGCAAGAATCTAAATACAGGATGAAAGTTTGGGTGGAGATAAACATTGGGAGTCATCAGTGTGAGGATGGTATTTAAACCCCTGAGTTCACTAGGTAAGTGCAAATGGAAAAGTGAAAGCCTCCTGAGCTAAATGAAGGACTCTGATTCCTAATGTTTCCTCCACCTATCATATTCCAAGTAATGTAGAAATTGGTGTTGCAGCCATGTAAATTGTTCTTCCTGTTCCTGACATCGACAGCTATTAATTCCTCATTTTTAATCTCTCTACTGCTGGGTCCTGAAGCTCCCTGTTCTAATGTTCTGCCTGGGGTTGTTACCCAACAGAAGCTGACAGGCATGACCCAGGGGGATCAGGTGACTCTGTGGCTTCTACTTGTCCTCATCTTCTTCTGAGTTGCATCGTAGAGACGCTTGCATTTTGGTGCCTTTTGAATTCTTCCTTTTACTAAAGAGGTTTGAAGAGCAGTTAATTCAGCTGATTCTGAATGATAGAGTCTTAATGTTCAGTGTCAAATTATTGTTTACTCAGAAATTAGTATCTGAAAGAATTATTCATAGAGCAAATAATTTTAACATGGTCTATTGATAATTGTAACTAGAAACTCAGTTGTTTGCAGACATCCCTGGCTTAAACAATGTTACCCATCATTCTCCCAGCCTTCTACAAAGTCCCTGCATTTACATCATTAGGAAACTTTGTAAATACTAACATCCACATTACATAGAAGAAAAAATGGGTTCAGAAAAGTTAAATGACTTTTCCAAGGTCACATTAAATAGCACAATCTGAGTAAAACCACAATACACAAAAATTGAAGACTAGATAGACATAGACGTGGGTTTGCGTTCTGGCTTGGATAAAAATGACAGGTAGTGATGATCCACCAAAAAAGATGAGAAAACTGAGATCATGACGTGCGTCAACCGATATCAGCTTGGAGGCTGAGGTTAGAGGACTTAAAAAAGTGGCAATTTCACCTAGTTTCTTCCAGAAAGTGCTAACACCATTGTTGCTATCGAGTAAGTGACTCCAAAGTCCACGTACACATTCATATTAATCAATTCCTCTCAAGGTCAAGCACAAGTATTTGCCTTTTGAAGTAGGATTACAGAAAACTCAGATGCTCTCAGTGTGCAGGACTGGCCAGTGGCACAATCGGAAGAGTAAGGCAGACACCCTGCTCACCTGTCAGCTGCTTTTTCTATCCACTCTTAGGTTGGGAAATGTCTATTATGAACATTTGCTCTCTTAGGCCGCTCTCGCTTGCCATACTTATGTATTTTTTTGCCCTTCAATAATAGGACATGGTGACTACAGCTTCTACTTACCTGTTTGAAGCTACAGGAAAAAGATTTTTTTTCAAAAATGTGTCTATATTAATTCCTGAGACGTGGAAGGGAAATCCCCAATACAAGAGGCCAAAACACGAAAACTACAAACATGTAAGTGTCAAAATCTTCTCTCAAAAAAATTGTATTTTCTGATGCTCCCCAGGTTTGCCACAAATTGACAGTCTTTCTAACTACATAATGTCATTAATAGAAGTGTCGTTTCTATTTTTGATATTTTAATGATCTTTTTTTAAACATTCTCAGGCTGATGTTATAGTTGCCCCACCGACCCTCCCAGGGAGAGATGAACCATACACCAAGCAGTTCACAGAATGTGGAGAGAAAGGAGAATACATTCACTTCACCCCCGACTTTATACTTGGAAAAAAACAAAATGAATATGGACCATCAGGTAGGAATTGTGGTTAAAACATAATTCTCCAATGTCTGCAGCTTTAAACAAGGGTGAAGTGTGCAAGCCTTGGACCCAGAGTTCCTAGAATCAATTCCTGGCTCCCCTACTTAATAGTTTTGTGTGACCCTAAACAAAAGACCTGTACTCTCTGTGCTTATTCCCTCTAAAATGGTGAATAGAGGAGTTTCTATCTTATGTCAATAGAATTTTTGTTCAACATTAAACTAGATAACTCAAGTAAACATACTCAGTACAGTGTCTACAAATATTTGAACAAAGAGCAGCAATAATAAAACGTTTTTCTTAAGCTGTACTTCTTAGATTTTTATTTCTAGTTCTTCATAGCTGGATATCAATAAATCACATGCAAACTTCATGGAACCAGGTATATACAAGGTTGGACAATTAAGTTCACCAACTCACCTTAGAAAAAGTGCTACAGGGCGGTGCCTGTGGCTCAGTGGGTAGGGCGCCGGCCCCATAAACCGATGGTGATGGGTTCAAACCTTGCCCTGGCCAGCTAAAAAACAGCAGAGGTAACTGCAACAAAAAAAAAAGAAAGAAAGAAAAAGTGTTACATACCTCTTTGTTGAATATCACTACAGTCATCAGATAGCCAATGGGAGGACTTTGAAGGTGACCATAGTGATATTCAGCAATGAGATATAGGCACCTTTTCTAGGATAAATTCACAAACTTAATTCCCTGACCTTGTAGTAAGCTGGAAGGAGCCATAATGCCAGTTAACTGGTCAAAAGAAAACACGCATGTTAGTTGCTGTTAGTTGCTAATATTGTTAATCAACCAATTTGGCTGAAACAGATGAAATTGTCTATAATTAATCATTTGGACTTATAAAAGTGGAAATTTCACCTAGTTTAAACTAAATGTTAAGATCATTTATTCAAACAAACTAAAGCACATTATTTTACAGATAAAAATGTAAATAATCGTTAAAGGAGGGCTTTTGGAAAAATAAGATTAAGAAGAATCTTAATCTAAATCTTAATCTTGATCTTAATCTTGATCTTAATCAAAATCTATACAGTTTTGTCATGATAATGATAACAACAATGGTAATAATAAGTACTTAGATCATTCAGACCACCAATCAGAAATTCAGCATGGCTGGAAGCTGCCACAGAACGTATTAAAAGTACACGCACAAAAAAAAAAAACACACACACTCAAACAGGCTATGAGAAATCAGAACACTACTAGTTTGAAATGAGACAATGATGTAGATGCAAATGGCATTCTAAGTCAAAGGAGCTGCATTAAAAGGGAGCATGTGAGACAGGGCCACCTGAGAAGACAGAAGGTCTGGGATGGACTTCTCCTAGAAGACAGCCACGAGTACAGAGTTTTAAATTTTCTTAAAATTCACCTAGTTTCCTGTGGCAATAGCTGATACGAGGGCTTATTTCTTGCACACAAAACGTTCTACTTTAATCTGGTTCCATTTGCCTACAAAATCTTAATCCAGTGTTTTCAAAGTGTAATGTGCAGAAGAATAATTTAGGGATCTTGAACATGCAGATTCCGGCTCAGTAGGTAGCAGATGGGCTGGAGATTCTGCATTCCTGGCAAGCTCACAGTAATGGGGTGTTGTTGACCCACGTTTGTGTTGATAGTGCTGCTCCAGGACCACATTCTGAGCAGCAAGAACTTAAAGAAAAGTGACTTCTTCCTAATACTGCTATTTTCTTCCTATCTTCATATATCCTGTGAGATAATTTGAGCTAAGAAACACACATTGTAGCAAAACAGACTTTGTTTCCAATCTCTCCTCCACTTCTGGAATTTTTCCTAATATTGCTAACAACAAAAATTCCACTTGGGAATTTTTTCTGCATCTCAAGCTGTGGATGGATTTTCCTTTATTCTTACATTCACCCTGAATTCTTATGAAAAGAATTTTTTTTCCTAACTCCCTCTTTCAAAATTTCTCCAAGTCAAGGACTATATCTTACATGTCTTTATATTTAATACATAGTATTGTATTAATAAAATTAATAGCAATTGTTTCATATAATTAATGTTTGTACATGCTATGTGTTAAGTACCATAAATGAATCACTTCATTTCAACATCCCCAAAATAATTATGTATGGTCCATGCCAGTATTTTTCAATCTTTTTCTTTTTATCCCCATAAGGAGCATTTTTAAACTTTTTTTTTCCTAATTGTCTATCCACAGTACTTTATTTTATTATAATCTTTTAGCACGGGGTCTTGCTTTTTCACCCAGATTGGAGTGCAGAGGCACAATCATAGCTCACTGTAACCTCAAACTCCTATGCTAAAGGGAACCAATCTTCCTGCCTCAGCCTCCTAAGTAGCTAGGACTACAGTGCCTGGCTAATTTTCTTTTTTTCTTTTTGCAGTTTTTGACTGGGGCTGGGTTTGAACCCACCACCTCCGGCATATGGGGCTGGCGCCCTACTCCTTTGAGCCACAGGCGCTGCCCACTAATTTTCTTTTATTATTATTTTTTGTAGAGATAGGGTCTCACTATATTTCCCAGGCTGCTCTCAAACTCCTGACCTCAAGCAATCCTCCCACCTCAGCCTCCCAAAGTGCTGGGATTATAGGCCTGAGCCAGGACACCAGGCCATTCCCTTGGTATTTTAGTACAACAGAGATGCCATATGTCTTCTTATGTTGGTTGAGATACATAGTCCCAGAAGCCATTACTTTTTATCCCGTCAAGAATCTAAACACAAATCATAGTTTACTTTGCCCATAGCATATACTCTATGTTTCATTGATTGACCATGTTGTGGAATAAAAAGATAATGTATTATATAGCATAATTTAATGCAACAAGTTTTTTCATAAACAAAATTGTAAAGAAAATCCTAAATATAAATATATTTTGTAATTGAAAGAAAAATCCTTAAAATATTTGAGATACAAAATTTTTATGGACATAAAGTTGCTTGAATTATGATCATGTATTTGAAATGTTTTCCCACAGGTAGATTATTTGTCCACGAGTGGGCTCATCTCCGATGGGGAGTGTTTGATGAGTACAATGAAGATCAGCCTTTCTACAGCTCTAAGTCCAAAAAAATTGAAGCAACAAGGCATGGATATTTAAATTTTCTTCAAAGAGTCTAGGCTTTTAAGTGTGCTCTTATTTTCCTTATTTTGATTTCTTTCTAATAACAGTCATTTATTTTTGTTCCAATGCAGACAATAGATGCTATGTCACAAAAAGATGCTTTTTTTTTTTTTTTTTAGAAAATGTATCTTAAAGTAGTTGGTAGTCTATTTAAAATGCATATAATTTCAATGGCAAACACTGGGCTGGCAATTTGACATACTGCATACCTCTCCACCATAGCTGTTAAAACCCACCTACACAGAAGTTGGGCACTAGGCCGAAAATGTGCCAGGAGCAAGTTAGAGTTTCTCATGGTATACAAGGATGAATGAAGTAGTAGGTAAAGCTAAATGTGGAATAAGAAACAACAGCTTTAAAGATCCAAATGCTAACTTATTTTTCAAACGCCAACTTCTTGGAGCTTTATAAAGGTCACTTTAAAATACCAGTCCAGCATCACTACTACACAAGGTATAGTCAATATACCTTGAAATCGAGAGAGAGATTATTGGAAGAATCAGCTGAAATTGGGTGCCATCAGCCTCATCAGTGACCAGAGGTCCTATTGCGGCTGGGGACTCTTCACTAAGGTGTAAACTAAAAGATGCTTGATTTCAATCAAGATCCTTCCTCTGTACAATTGCACCAATTTTCAGGGACGTAATTTAAAGAGCATTACATTTATTGTGTTTGTTTATGTCACATTCCCCCTAAATGTCTCATTTCAGCTGCAGAATATGCATCGTGATTATTCATATAAATAACTTCATTGTGTCCACCTGGTGTGGGGGCAATAGAAGCATAAACATGTTTAGGAAAGTCTCTAAATGACTGAAAAAAAACTATCCATTGCTTCCCAAATTTGAACTAAAAGCATATTTATTGCAGTCACTGCCACCTGTGAGGAATTCCACGCAATAGGAGGTGTGTGATACTCACAGAAGAATAAATACCTTGATATAAAGATGATTGTGAATAAAACCACTTATGATTATTTTAAAGTGTTAATGATTAAATTGCCTCAAAGGTTAACTCTCATATGTTTTCAGGTGTTCCACAGGCATCTCTGGTAAAAATAGAGTTTATAGTTGTCAAGGAGGCAGTTGTTACACTAGACCATGCAGAATTGATTATACAACAAACCTGTATAGGAAAGATTGCCAGTTCTTTCCGGATAAAGTTCAAACAGAAAAGGCATCAATTATGTTTATGCAAAGCATTGATTCTGTAAGTATACCAGTTATCGCTTCCAGAATTCATAATCAAAATACATCATGTTTTCAAAACATCTGTCCAGGTGACCAGAGGATGAAATAAATTGACATATGGTACTTTGAACACTGGCTACTATGTAAAAACACTGAACTGGTGTTGTTACCATTATTATTATGACGATAAATCTACCTTACTACAATATTGATTCTCAGTGAATCATATTTCATTTAATAAACAATACATTTGCAGAACACATTTAAAATGGTTTAGATTTGTGGTTACATTTTTAAATGCATGGTATATTAAAATTATCTTCTTCATTTTATTCATCTTTCAGGTCTTTGAATTCTGTAATGAAGAAAACCATAACCGAGAAGCTCCAAGCCTACAGAACCTAAGGTGCAATTACAGAAGTACCTGGGAGGTGATCAGCAAATCCGAGGATTTTAAGAACACCACACCTATGGTGGCACCACCCCCTCCACCTGCCTTCTCATTGCTGAGGATCAGTCAAAGAGTTATGTGCTTAGTGCTTGATAAGTCTGGAAGCATGTCAGTAAGTTCATTTTTTCTGGATATAAAGACAGAGGGGTGATTGAAAGCCTGAGAACACACTGAACACTATCTAGACCTGGGCTGTTCTAAATTGTATAGTGGCATAAAGTACCATCACTACCTACGATCGTGACATCAAGATATCGCAGCAAAATATTGTAGTAAAAAACAAATGCCAATATAATTTAAAAGGCCTAACTCAGGGTCTTGAGTTTTTTCCAGGGATGGTTTACTTAGGAGAGGTTTGAGGCCCTCTGTATTTGGAATGTCATAACTAAAGATTGAAATACAAAAAAACGGTTTCTAACCACGTCCCTTTTATTTGCTGAAAATATTTAAGAGATATGAAGATGGAATGGATTGGCAGGGTGCTGAACTTTGTTCCAGATCATGGAACAGGATTAACCTTACTTGCAATACCTGTACAAATGACCTCTTTATGCTCAATTGCACAAACCTAAACCATCACCATGAAGATATGGCTCAATCTAGCCATTCATTCCTTCTAGTATCATTCAGTGAATGGGAGATACTATTGTGACTCTAGAAATTCAGATTCATGTGCTTGAGGAGTTCACAGTTAAATAGGAAAACTTCCCCCTTTCCCATCATCTGATTAAATTATATCTTCAATTTGAGATATGCACCCACTTCCTCCAGAATATGGACTGGGCTTCTAGGCTGGCCAAGACCTTTCCACTGATTCCCAACAAGGCCTGTGCATGCCTCTGTCAATGTGAATGATATCAATATTAATACTACACAGTTTTCTCCCCCTATGCTAGGAGATGCTTAAGGATGTGGATCCTTTAGGTCTTACACATCTTTGTACCCCCATTGCCTAGAACAGAGTTCATCAGGTAGCAGTGGAGCAATCAATAAATAGTTTTTGAAAGGAATAGGCTATAAACAAGTGGATGCGATGCGTAAAGGACAAGAGGGATGGCACATTTGAGGCAGAACAAAGGATACTGAAAAACAGGAATAACGTCTTCAGTAAACAGTGGAGGAGTGGTTATTAAAAAGGGTAGAGAATGATACAGCTGAATGAAATGGGCCCAATAATACAGGATTCCAGAGAGGGCAACAAAACGCCAGACACCAGCACAGACAGGTGGTCCAGGAAGTGTCACTGGGAAGAGACGAGATGTTTGAATGGAAGAAAAGAAGGATCCTCCCCCTAGACACTGTGCAGGTCGATCCAGGTTTAAAGGAAAGCAAGGTAGTGGAGAGAACCCTAGAAGGTGGAGACGTGGGAGCTATTTCTCATTGTAACTTGATTTGGGGAGGTCAGAAGGAAATTTGGGCATAGTTAGGGGTAAGTATTAATAAGAACAGAAGAAGACAAATGTATGAAGAGGCTTAATTCCTGGACAATCACCTAGAAAAGATGAATGTGAGTCCTGATGAGTTACCAAATAGCCACTTCCAATTAACCCATTATTGGTGGGGAGAGAGAAGGGGAGGAGAGAGGTCAGGAGCAGAAAAGGAAAGGGGTGGATGGTAGGGCTTCTCAGAATTTAGATGATGCTTGGGTAAGTTTTATCTTTTGAGAAGTCTAGTCCCCACTGGATGGGGTGGTTCTAATCTATGGTTGGAATCCACAGTAGTCTAGTTTGATTTGTAAGGTGTGGAACTTGGTTACATCTAACGATGATAGGCTTCCAGGAATAAGTAGAGAGTCTCTAAGATGTGAATCATCAGCTCCAATTCCAGCTCATTTCTGTGCCCTCCAACCTCTCACCCCTAATTTGGGCTCCTAGCAGCCAAGAATCAGTTCTAGTTAAAAGCCTGTGCTCTTATCCCAATACATGTAACAACGCTTTTCAATTTTATCAATTAAAGAAAATGATCATTGCTTTAACAACACCAATTACGATTCATAGAAGATTCTTACCAATAAATTCTTTTCACTCATTTTATGTGATTTGCTATTATCTTCTAGTAGAAAATCACTGGGGTTTTCTTTTCATCTTTTGTTATTCAGAATTATGACCGACTCAATCGGATGAACCAAGCAGCAAAATATTTTCTGCTACAGATTGTTGAAAATGGATCCTGGGTGGGGATGGTTCACTTTGATAGTGGTGCCACTATTAAAAGTGAGCTAATCCAAATCACAAATAGCAGCCAAAGACACAAGCTCTTGGAGAATTTACCTACATATGCTAATGGAGGAACTTCCATCTGCACTGGGATTAAAATTGCATTTCAGGTAAAAATCACACAGCAAGTACATTGTATTCCTTTTTTTGTTTACAAGACATTTTCATGTTGTGTGGTGTTGCGCATACTCACTGGCCTAATTTTAACATAATTAATCCTACGAAGCACAAATCTAAGCACTTAGGAAAAACTTCACTTGATTATTTTTTATGGATCAGTGAATCAATGACTATAAAAGTGCCACTAGTTTGCAAGCCCAGTCAGGGACTTATCTGCCTTGCTACCATGTAGAGTCAGTGCTGACTAAATATAAGTCAAATCAGTTTGATTGAATACAAAAGCCATCAACTTTGGGGGCAATGCCGCAAGTTATGTGGCATGATTCCATTTCAGGCCCTTTCGTATTTGAGTTTGTACAGCATTAGGGCAAACTAATGTTTCTCTATTAAAGCAGATGTAGCAGGTACTGTGAGTCATATTCCGGGTAAGCCACATAAATCAGAGTGTGAACTTTGACCTCAAAGTACTAGATGTGCTACTTACTAGTTATGTAATTTTGGCTAACGTTTCCATCTCTTTGGACTATCAGTGCCTTATCTATAAAGTATAGGAAATAGGAATGCCTATCTCATGAGAATTAAGTGAAATGATTCATTCACATACTTGGAAAAATATTAACTATATTGCATAGTTAGTATATAATTCACAACAGCTGATATGATAAATATTATTTTTACCTGCATGGTGTTCCTGAGTTCATATTTAATATCAGTTATGTCATTTTCCTGCTGAGGAATCTTCACTGTCTTGTCACTGTCTATAAAATTAAATGTGAATTCCTCAGTCTGATGTTATTCAAAAATCTCTCCCCACTCCCTATGGAATAAAACTGCCTTCACCTCCACCTACCTGTCTTTCCTGCCTTATTTCTCAGCTCTCTCTTCCTGATGCTCCATCTTCCAACCAATTTACCGCCCACATTGTTCTCCAAGCCCACTGTGCACTTACAGCCTCCATTCCAGTACATGCAATTCCTCTGCCCAAAAGGCCTCCTTTTCTCCCATCTTTGCATGTTAAAATTCTACTAAGCCTTCAAAATCCTTTCTCCTTCTGTAGCCTTCCTTCTACTCCCAACCCTACTGAATTTCTCTCCTTTATGAATTACGTGACATTTTAGTGTAAGTTTGTAACATGAAGGCCTGCATTCAAATCGCAATTGTGACTCAAGCACAAAACTTAACCTTTCGAACCCTCAATTACCTCATCAGTAAAATGGGATAATGAAAGCTAACATACAGGGTTGCTAGTGTTTAAATTTAGTCAGCATATATTTATTGAGTGCCTATTGTGTGCTAACAAAACTTTGTCACTCTTATGGTGCATCCTAAATAGTGGGGAATAGAAAACAAATGGATAAATAAAGCAACAATTGCAGATTGTGAAGAAATTGAACAGGGTGATATGATAAAGTAACTGAGAAAGGAGGGGAACTACTCTGGGTAGAAAGGCCATAAAGGCCTTCTCTAAGAGGTGACATTTTTGCTAAGATTTGAAGGACGAGACAGAGCCAGGGGTTCAGGCAGAAAGAAGAGTGCGAAATTCCTTAGGAAAGAAAAGGATTATTCTAAGAAATGATAGATACTGGTGGCACTGGAATTTGACAAAGGAGGGTATAGGAAATGTGGTTGGAGAGATAGACAATGACTAGCTATTCAACAGAAAGCTGCTAAAGGACTTAAAGTAACAGTATGATAGTCAATTTACATTTTAGAAAGATGACTTCAGCTGCCCTGTGTAAAATAAATTGTAGGGACAGGCATGGTGGCTCACGCCTATAATTACAGCACACTGAGGTGGGAGAAATGCTTGAGGTCAGAATTTCAAGACCAGCATGAGCAAAGCAGCACCCCATTTCTACTAAAAATAGAAGAGTTAGCCAGGCATGGTGGTGCACACCTGTAGACCCATCTACTCGGGAGGCTGTGGCAGGGGCATCACTTGAGCCCAAGAGTTTGAGGTTGTTGTGAGGTAGGCTGAGACCATGGCACTCTAACAAAGGTGACAGAACTAGACTCTGTCTTAAAATAATAAATAAATAAATAAACAAATAGTAGGTAGTAAGAGACATAATAGGTAGACCATTTGGAAGCTTGGACTTAGATTAAATAATTTCATGTATAAAATACAGTTAATACACTGCAAATATTCATAACCCATAGTGTCTCCCATGCAAAAATGATGTATAATGGGAATGGTCAGTTTGATCTGTGACACCACCTTTGTTAGATATTTCTACATTACAAATCTACATACACTTCCACTCTGTGGCCAAGAAAGCTGCTGATAATCTAGCATTTTTTGCTTCTTGGCTTGTACTCAGTTTCTCAAAATGGTGCTTCAAGAAGTCACAATAAAGAAATATTTTTACATCCGCGCCAACATCTCTGGTTTTGGGATTTCATCATGTGGGCTAATCTTACTGGAGTTAGATGGTATCTCAAGGTAGTTTTGATTTGCATTTCTCTGATGATTATGGATAATGAGCATTTCTTCATGTGTTTGAAGGCTGTGCGCTTGTCTTCTTTGGAGAGGTTTCTTTTCAGTTCTTTTGCCCATCCTGAGATGGGATCTCTTGTTTTTTTCTTGCAATTACATTGAAGTTCTCTATGTATTCTG
>CAUYON010025573.1:0-22332 GCA_963573935.1 Arctocebus calabarensis | reverse complement strand
TACACTTGTGAGCCAAAAGAAAGTTTGAAGTTATTATTTAGGAAACAGCAAGAAAAACTGTAATATGGTTTTCTTTTAGCATCATTGAATAAGTGCTTCTGACCTGATGCTGTTCTACCTTTGCCTATTACTAAATACACTAATCAGATTTATGTTTTCCAGAAATGTCACCAAGCCGCACACAATAAAGATGGTTCCAGTCCATGAACCCCTCTATCACTCTCCTCTGGAGAAACCCCAATTGCCCCCTTCTATCATCGCCCAATTCAGCAGGAAGCAGTTAGATTGAGTCTTCACCCCTTTTCCCTAACAGCAGTTGGAGTTTCTACTCAGAGAGGGAGAATTGATGCAGGACAATTGGCGCCCTAGGGCCAATCAGCTCAGCAGGGCTGGCGGACCTTCTGCCTCCTCCTTGGCAGTGTCGATGATGTGGCAGCCAGCTGAAGAGCCAGCGGACTGGATGACAGGCAAGGAGGGGGACCTCCAACCTCCACCAGAGGCTCCAATTACCAAAAAGTCTGGACAACTGCTGAGGAGACACCTGTGCCTTGGTGTCTCCTTCACTTCACACTTAGGACTAAATGTGGAACCCCCATCTCCTATGCCTAGGTCAATTTCTTGTGAATTTCCTAGCCCTCAATTCCATGAAAGGACTGTATCCATTCATTGATACATTCATTCACCTTGCCCCTGGCGGAAGGGACTGTATTCATTCGTTTCGTGGCCAAAGAACCCATACGCCTATATATACCCTGAGACTAAAGGCCTAAAGGAAGAGATAGGGAAAGACTGGGAGAGAAACGGAGAGAGCTTCTCTCCCCCACTGGAATTCTCTCCCTCTACCAGGAGCCTGATGTCTTCTGTATTCTTTTCTGTGAATAAATTCTGTCTTACAAAAAAAAAAAAGAAGAAAGAACTTGTTTTTCTCATGCAACATGCAACCATTAGTGTACCAGACATCCCTCAGCTTGCTATTATGGTGAAGTGAAATACACTGCTAGTGGTACCTACTATTCAACAGATGCTCCCACGTGCAGGTGGCTGTCTCCTTGATGACCATGATACTTACAGGAGGGCTGAGAATACACATACCTCTCTTTCAGAAGGATGTCTGCCCATCCTCCCTGCCCCCCAGCAAGCTTTGCTGTCAGCAGTAGTCATGGTAATAGAGTAGCAAGACTGTGCTTCAGAGAAACTAAATTGTTGAGAGTCAGGAAACCTGGTTTCTAGTCCAGCTTCCACCACTTACTGTGTACCTGGGTTCTAGTCCAGCTCCCACCTTTGATTGTGAATAAGTCACCTTACCTCTCTGGACCTACTTTTGCCTCTTGCTAAGTTGCTGTTCTGATGCTAGTGGAACTGTGCCCTTTCAATGGTAACAATCAACATAAAGACATCAGATTGACAGTATCAACTGCCAGTGGCCAGGTGTCAGCTACAGAGGCTCCTTATTTTAGGACTGATGCTCTTCAGGGTACTGTCCTTGTAATTCTATTCTCCAGATATTTGTACAAAGACAACCCAGGACCAGAAAAGGCCCAAACATCCCATATCTGCACCAAAGCAGCTCTCCAAATACAGGATTATTTACATATCAAGACTTAGTCTGAGTCTGAAATGAAGCTCTGATGATAAAATACTCTTAGGATAGTTCCTGGTAACCTGGCCTGGCCAATTGGCCTTCTAGTTCTTCATTCAAGAAGTCTTACACCCTAGTGTAAGTATTCATTCATTTAACAATTACAACATTCAAGCCCTTAGTAAGTGGCAGGCATTGAGTGAAGTCTGTTCACAGAAACTCTGTTAAGTATTACTTCCTATTCCCTTTTTACAGTTATGGGGACTACAACTTGCTCACCACCATCTAGCTGGTAAGTGACAGATGGTCAGAATACTCCAAAGTCCTTCTTCTTTTGACTGCACTACACAGATAATCTCAGCCTTTCTATAAGCAACAGGTTTATGAAGATCTGATTTGGTCCACTCACTTTTTCTTTTTAACAAAAGGAGAATTCACAATTGGAATGAAATTTCTTCTTTCTTTTCTTTTTGAGACAGAGTCTCAATCTGTTGTCCAGGCTAGAGTGCTATGGCCATAGCTCACAGCAACCTCAAACTTCTGGACTTAAGTGATCCTCTTGCCTCAGCCTCCCAAAGTGGCTGGGACTACAGGTGCACCACAATGCCCACCATGTTTTTCTTTTTTTCTTTTTTTTTTTTTAGTAGAGATAGGGTTCTCACTCTTGCTGTGGCTGATCTCAAACTCCTGAGCTCAATCAATCTACCTGCCGTGGCCTTCCAGAGTGCTAGGATTACAGGCATGAGCCATTACCACCACAGACTACTGGAATGAAGTTTCAATATGATGAATGGTGACTCCCAAATATATCACTCCAAAGAGAATCAACATACAGAAAACTATTAATATTGGACTGTTTTTCCCTAAATACGTATAAGCAGAAGGATATCAAAATTTTGTCTCAGAATTCACAACATATCATTAAAGGTGAAATTTCCATAGGACATACAACATACAATTTGAGCTTTGGAAATTTGGTTGGTATAGATTTTTTTTTATTATATTATTTGCACAAAGGAAATATAAAATAGTGTACAGTCAATAGATACCACTCAGTGCAGAAACAAAATCATACTGGCTCTTAAGGTATATACAGCCATGAGTATAATTGCTGATATTTACTGATGTTTTCTATTAAGTGTCAAGACAAAAATACAAAATGAGACCAAGATGTAATAAATAGACATAAGATAGTTTGTATGAGAGGAGAGATCACAATCAGTCCATCTTTTTCATTCTTATTTGGCTTGGTTTTTATGGGGAAATCATACAAAGAATGTGCTTTGATGAAAATATTAAATGTTTTTGTCTTGAACTTCATAGTTTGGGTCAACAGACTGAGAAGTGGTAGGAGGCAGGAACGATATTAATACACGGAGATAAGTCAAGAGACATTTCATGGCCCAGTGAACATTTTTATAACCTGAATGAGTCTGAAAACTTGCTACAAAAGATATTGCATTCATTGGAATAGAAGGGAACCATCTTTCAAAGGTGATGTGACATGCCCTTGTCATATTCACGTGATCTGGGTCACGGATTTTTACCAATTATTATATACCCTTTAGTGTTTTCATCTCATATCAACTTTTTCCATTTGCACCTCAGGCCAGAGGTGGGAGAGTGGCATCTTTCGTTCTTTGCATGTAATGGCCTTGTCCCAGGGAGCCCTTTCATCTGGGGGGCAGGACCAAAACAAAGGAACAGATGCAGCTGAATGCACCGATTCCCAGAGGAGCCCACTTTCTGTAGTGTGCTTTTAAGTCGCAGAATTTATTTATGTTCTCTCTCTCCTTTCTGTGGTCAATGACATGGGTCAAAGGCATTTAATCAAACCCTTGTAGAAAGATGGGTCCCATCACCATGCAGTGAGATGATCTAATTTGTCTTCTGTCAAAAAATGTATTTTGGGAACAGAGCTGAATATGATGAGTGTGATGTCTTTTTTATGGTCACTGCTGAAGTATGTGTACGGTACAGATTTTCCAGGCTTATTATTTCATCTGTCTCGGGATAAATATTGAAATTGTTGTTAGTGTGATGCTAAAGACTGAAGAAATGCAGGATGATGTTTTCCTCATTCTACTCTCTAGCTGGTGAAAGCCAGAATTACCGTCTGGTTTTGGAACAAGAATAAGTGATGACCAAGAAGGTAAGGCAGCAGCGATGAAAAGTTCTACAGGCCAGAAGCTTGATTGTTGTAGGAGAAAAAAATGAGGTAAATGAAGCTTGTAGGAAAACTACATAAAACAAAATAAGAAAATTCCTCCAGCCAGTAGGTGGTGCCATAATTTACGTTTGGTTGCTTTGGGCTTTATGGACAGCTTGCTAATTGTATTGTCAATTAATTTAAGTGATGCAATTCAATTTCTTTTGCTGCATCATATAGTGGTTTATTAAAGAACTCATCTTCAGCTCCTTGGCCCTGGGTGACCAGCACATTTATTAATGCTTCTAACAGTTTCCAGGCATCCTCTGCTGACCTCCTCACCCTCTTCCCTGAGAAGGAGGGAGACACTTGATGTATTAATCAAGTGCAGATATAGACCTAGTTTCTGAACTAGACCCTATGTCTAAAACTTAAGCCAGAATGTATGAATTAAGATGAAAGAATGATGTCCCTCTCATTCACAAGATTGATCTTTGGTTCCATGTGGGATCTTTCCTCTCAGCCCATTCTAAGTTTTTGCAATATGGAAAAGCTCCGGTCAGTCCTCACATATTTTCTGATGCACAATTTATTTCATTTTCTTTGCTAAAGTGGAGAAAGAAATAACTTATGAGATAAGGAAGGGAAGTGAGAAACTAGCAAGAAACTTGATGGGAAGGGAAAAATTCCACATCTGAAAATAACTCTTGTCAGTGACATGTCGCCGAGCACAGAGAGGACCCTGTTTAATGTCAAGCCTGGAACTTTGAGAGCTGGATTTCCAATGCAAATAAGAAATCTGGCAAAATTATCTGAACTGAAGAGGACAACCAAAAAAAAAAAAAAAAAGTCTGGGATTCCTCATTTGCTCAGGTGCCAGAAGTTACTTCAACTCTCTGCATCACCTTTTCTAGGAATGCCCAGACCAATACTTCCCTCTGCTGACTAGGAGCAATTATACAACAGGTGTTAACCAGAATTATTTGTACAAAATAGCATGCCAATTTCACAGGTGTAGAAATTGCGGCCTAAGTGTTGACTTTTGTAAAGTAAAGTCAAAAGGGAAGTGGAGTAATGATTTAAGACTCTCTCATCGCAGACTACCTTTCTGAATGTAAATCTGAACCAAATGACTCTTAAATGAAGACAAAGGCAAACAATTTTTATCTGTTAGATCTGGTAAAGGGAAGTCTTTGAAAGAGATTTATGACAAGGGCACAAGTGATAACTCACCAAGATATGTATATACCAATACTTGGATTACACATCACACTGCTGATGTCATATCCCCTGGGAGAAGAACCTGGGTAGTGGTATTTATCAAAACTCTTCAAGCAATTCTAATAACTGCTAAACTATTAAAATGTAACACTGGCTGGTAGGATATTTGAAAGCAGTGAAGAAGAAAATTAAAATGATGTCTATTTTTATTAAATTCATATAAAGTGGTTTGAGTTTATCATTTAAGTATAAAACAAATTCATATGCATTGATTATATATATCATGGTCTTAATTATTTCAAATTATATAAATATATAATATTATAGTCACAATTATTGAGCATAGAAACATATAATTTAGGAATCATTACCAGACGGTGATATCTTTATGTTTTTTCCCATTTATAATTTAGCTGCCCAGTTACATCTGGTGACATTTGTTGAATAGCTACATATAGAATGAAAAGGCACCATGGGAGCTCAACCAGGTTCTGTGTGACTCACCAAGTACCTAATAAACAAAAAGAGATTTCCCAAGGGCAGATTGGCTTCTAACCAGTCAAAACCTTTTCTCTTATCAAAAGGGTCTTTATAGTAGTGTCTCATCTGATTGGTTATGAAATTGGCTATGAAAAGGACTTTTCAAGAAAGTAGAAAGTCTGATAGCATAAGGTTGGACAGTTAAGTTTGAGAACTCATCCTTGAAAAAGTGATACATGCCTCATTGCTGAAGATCCCTGCTGTCATCAGGTGGTCAAGGAAAGCACTTCAAAGGTGACTGTAGTGATACTCAGTAATAAGGTACATAGCACTTTTTCTAGAATGAGTTCATGAATTTAATTTTCTGACCTCATTTTGCAGCACCAAAAGGGATTTTGAGTATGGAGTGAGTGGGGTGGTTGGAAAGTTTAGGTTTATCACTGATGTCTTAAGAGCTAGTACATGAGCAACTACCCTTCAAGTAGCCATGAAGATGTCAAGAACTTCCAGGGGTGGGAATATTGGTATTGTCTGTAAGCACTAGAGATTAAAAAAAAAAAAAAAAAGCTCAACCTGCTGGGACAATCTCTCATGCCACCATTTGTAAGTCTAGTACTCTATAGGGAAAAAATAACAGGCTGTAAACGTATGATTTACCTGCAAAAGCTTTAGAACTGCAATTTCTAGCCTTCCAGATGTCACTCTTTTATTTAAAGAGCCTTCATTTCCATTCAAGAACTATGAGCAAAGTAAAATTGAACCTCAAGTTTCATAAGAAATATGATCCTGAGTAATGATATGTGACTTAAGATCATATAATTGAAAGTATTAGAATTATCTTAAAATAGTCTTGAAAGCATGATCTATTCATATTTTATGAGGCAAGATATTTAACTGAAAAATATCATGACATTAATAATCCTATTCAACTGTTTGTTATAAGTTATAATTTGATGACCTCATGATGTTACAAATTAATACATCCCTAATTAACTTTTGATACAGATGGCATAAATATTTCACCTTGTGGCTGGTCTTTTCTGGCTCTGCAGGTAAGCAGTGGAAGTTATGCAGAATCTGGAGAAGGGTAGAAGGTCAAGTAGGTAACATTCTTGACTTATCTTTGCTACGATATTGAATTTTCCTGAAGGGAAATCCAGGTGAAAATGAAATTAGGAATAAAGAGGTGTGGAAAGGTAACAAACCAGGCAAATGAGGGGTCAAGTGCTAGAGATGCTGAGGGTAAACATCAGATTTAACTGAAGGGTAAGAATTTATCAAAAATGTATTAGAACCTTATCAATGGTGATGAGATCTAAGGTGACAGGATTACTGGCACCTGACCTAGAATGAAAACATAAGTTTTGGGAGCTGGAAAGCATGAGTATGTTGTAAATTTAAGGAGAAAGGTGAGCACACAGTATAGAGGGTAACATGAGTTACGTTCTAAAGTCTATGAGGACATGGGCAAAGTGTTGGTGGGTCTCCAGTGAGATGGTGAAGAAGTTATAAACATGAAAAAGGCAAACAACTCAAAAACTATATCCTCCATCTACTATATGGATGGCCTCTGTTCAAACAGTAAATAGTACCAGCACTTTCAGAGACGAGAAAATATGGTTCAGGTCTAATGATGGAAATCATGAAAAATCACTGTACTGCTTAGTCTTTCGCCAGTTAGAAAAATATTGAATCTGAAAGTATAATAAATGAGCCCCACTGTTCCATTAGTATACATTAGCATCAGTAAGCAGAAAACTAAAAAAGAAGTTTAATGGAAAAAGGGAGGCAAGTCCCTAGTGTTTTCATTATATGCTATTTTCTTGTGAACAAGTCTATTTCCCTTGGAGAATTTCCTTTAGGAGACCAAGTGAAAAATGTGTCTATAAAAGAAATATTGATTAGTTTAACAATCTCATTAAATTTGATTAACCTTTTAGGATTATTAGGTAGCTCTTTAAACTATTCAAAGCTGAAAATACCTTTATTGTTCAATGAAGAGCACCTTTTAAATATTTTAGAAATTTATGAGAATTAGGTACTTATAAGATGGAAGCTATTATTCAGAATTTTAAAGTACATGTCATTCTTTCTAGACTTTATTGAGTTTTTGTTCTTTGGCTACTTAGAATTAAAAATAACTTGATAACTGCTCTACCTGTAAATGTTTATGAAAAGAATGATACACTAGAAGAAAGGCCGTAGAATATAGAAAAGCTTAGGAGTGCTCTCCCACACAGATGCACACATTCACACCAAAAAGTTCTAGAACCTTCCTTCTCTTTTCTTATTTCTTCCAAATTCTACACTTGTGATTCACAGATTCATAAAGAAGACCTAATATAAAGAGAGTTCTAATGTGAATAGTAATGGAACTAGTAAGGGAAAGGACTAAAATTTACCACTAAATACTATCGCCAACCCCTCCCCCTCTACATTCTCAGTTAAAAAGTAAATTATTTGGCTTCAGTACAAAGTTGAATTAACTTTAACTCCAAGAGTTTCAACTTACAACCAATGTATAGAATAGGCTTTAGGGGAGAATAGAACTCATCGACAAATAGAAAATCAGAGAAGTTTTCTTATTTTTCCAAAAACATAATTTACAGTAAAGAAAAATATGCTATTTCACTGAATGGACAGTTGGAAAAATGATTATTATGTATAGAATTCCTTTAACCATGAACGGTCATAAGAATGGCTCTTACGTTTTCTTTTTCTCATTTAAAGTAGTTTCTTAAAATGAAAATCGTAAGGCATCAGAAACTTAGTCCCTTATGTAATTGGCCTTTTCATATATTCAATATTTTTATTAACTGTCCATTGTGTTTTCTTCCCTTGAGATACTGGTATGGTAATCAAATCATGGGAATAGTTGAACAATATTACAAAAGCCCAAAGCCCAATGCTCTTTCCAAAAAAACTGATAAACAAAAAAACCCATACAAAACAACAAAAAACAACCAAAAAAAATCAACTTGCATTACACTTCTGATAACTAACTATGTTTGTGATTAAACTCAAATATAAATGCTGGCAGTCAAAACAATGGCTTGCTATCATGTGCAGAATGAGTGTGTGTGTGTGTATATAAACAGATTTTTAAATGTACTTTAGGGCTGAGAAAAAAAAAAGTGAAAAAAATCCACATATTTTGAATTCTAATAGGAGATATTGCCAGATCCTTCCACAACCGTTTATCATGTTAAACAAGTTATAGTAACTATTCACTGGTCACATATATTCAAAATCCCTCAAATTATATATTAATAACTTACTTCCAAGATGAATAAAACTTAATGTGGAAACTTTTAAAGTCTTATTTTCAGTACACAAAAGACTTTGACATGCTCCCTATTGAGATTTCAATGATGCTTAGAAATTCTTTTAGGGCATTTAAAATTCCTTTTGTGACTTTTCATCAGCTGTTTTACAGACAGTAGTGATCTTTATAACATATATTTTCACTTTCTGCATGATTGAAGGAGTTCATAAGCTATATCCAATTTTAAGGCGGAGTGTAAGATTACATTTCTGGAATATAGACAGTAATAGCCATCAAAACTGCACCATTGGTGTTTATAGTAATTCCTACTATTTACTACTTGATGGACATTTGTGAATAATAGAGAGGATGATGCCAAGATGATGGTTATGCCACTATGATAACTGGCAGTGAATGTTGTCAACTCTAGGCAGACCCAGACCCACGAGCACACAGATAGTCAATACCCTTCCTGGTGGGCAGCTTCCTTGCTTTTTAGAAAGGAACTGACTTTGGAGACTATGTTACAGAAATATATGAAATACCATTCTGGCTGACTTTCTTTGTCTTGTTTCAGAAGCTTTCACGTTGCATAAATTTGGGGCTTGGATTTTCAATTGCAGATTTTATTCAAGTTGAAGTTTTGCAAACTGCCCTTCATTTCCAATAGTTTGGCCATGGATTTTACAAAAGACTTCATTTTACAAATTAACTTCCTAACAAAAACTCTAGGGTCGGCAAAATAACAAAATGATTAAGAACTTTGAAGTATGAACTTTGGAGCAAGGCTGACCTGGGATCATATGTCAGCTCAGCCACGTATTGGGTCTTAGAGAAATTGCTGGGTTTCTCTGAGCTTCAGTGTCCCTACCTTGAGAGTAGGGATTGGGATTATAGTGATTTTGACCTCCAAGGTATTTAATGAGAAATAATACGTGTGCATATGAAGCAGGTAAAAAAGTTCCTGGCAAAGAGAAAATACACATACATACATAACCTCCTTCTGTAAATTATTGCTCAGTTTATCGACTGATTATCTATCCAGGGTCATTGCGAATGTTGGAATATGGCTAATCTTCCTCCAGTGCTGGGCACTGCTTAACTGCTTCAGATATACTATGCTGTTTTTCTAGCTAAGATATCATGTAAGTATAAGGTTTACAATTCTAAAAGGAAACCTCCATGTTGACCTTGACGACACTTTTACTTGCCAACAAAAAGACCACAAGGTGAAAAGGCCGAACGGTGATAGCTGCTAACAAAACTTCACATCATTTGTTTCTCAGGCAGAGAAACAAACTTCTTGTGCGCTCAAGAAGTTCGGTTTTTCCCAGGTGAGTACCAAACCCTGGGAATGGGCGAATGTTCACCTGTGCTTCTGCTGATGTGCCCACCACCCCTGTTACAGAATGGCAAGGGGGAGGGATGGGAACTCCTATAGGGAACTGAGCTTCAGGGGCCATTTGTTGAATCTGATTGTGGTGGTTGATTCTTACTCTTAATAGCTATTTCTGCTCTGCAGACAAGCCTTTTGGCTTTGAAATTGTAAGTGTGTTTTGTTCCAGCTCAGCCTGTAAGGTTGGATGCAGGAGTATATTCTTAGTTTCTTCTTGTCTCTGCTCAGAGGACCTTGGCAATGGATATGGAGGGATTTAATACCCCTAAGACTCTTCAAAAGTGTCTTGGCAATATCTAAGCCAAAGTTGAGACGAAGATAACTGTCAAAAATATATGCAAAACATTAACCTCTTCTTTGCTTACGTCCATTGTGAGCCTTACTGTAAGTAACACTGTGCTGCTTCCATTTAAGAGGCAGCAGTTAAAGTGATGCCAGTGCTTCCCTAGTATCCAGCTTTGGAAGCCACCTATAAAAACATAAGCGTGCATCGTTCCAGATCGCATCATCCCTGCACATTTTAAAAATGCACTTAAAGTAGTTCCAGAGTTTTTAAAAAAATGCTTAAAGGAAACAAAGACATATTCTGGTGCTAAAGTAGTTTTTCAAAACATCTTTGTATGTTGGTTGGAAAGGTATAAAAATACAGGCCGGGCTGTGTAATAAATATACACATTTTAAGGTCCTGGCAAAGGATCAAATGCTCAGAGAGCTGGGATAAACAATTTGTAAACTTGCCTCAAAAATGTGCACTTCCTTCCTTTGCGGACTGGAAGCGAGAGAGAACTTTTAAAGTATTAATAGCATTTTTATTTTTGCTCTCTTTGTCAGGAATTGTAGAGATAACACTGTGTTTCAATAATTAGACTCTGGGGTATCTTATGGGGAAAAAAAACTTTTGTTTTCTTGTTTTTTTCTCTAACCTAATTTTTATCCAATTTAGGTTTATCTGGTTTTCAGTTTAGATTTATAATAATTTGGATTTTCTCTTTCACTCTCATTAACTTCATGTCTTGGTATTTAAACTGGGCATTTCTAATTAGGGTTCCCTGACACTTCTATGGCCAAGGTTACTCCTGGGTTTCAGTTCATTAAGATGACCTGCCTTTAATACTATCATAACCACTAACTGGGATGTTATCACGCTCTTGAATCTCCACGTCTTGCATTGCCTAACAGGATCTAAAACTCTGATGCCTCATACCCAGAACTTGTGATTAAGACCCACCATTTGACAAAACTAATACTAACCACAAACCATGATAGAAAGAAGTGAAGCCAAATACATGTGCTCATGACTTAATTCAAGCAATGAATTTACTTATATAAAACTGCCTCTGCTCCAAGGGAGGGACAAACCACAAGGAACAATTAGAATACTGACCTAAGAGAAAATGAATTACACAGAATGAGATTCCTTTGGCAGAACTTAGTCACTAAGCTCATTTTGAAAAAACAAAAACAAACAAACACACATATCTCCTTAAGTGACTAGGCTTAATTATGAATAGATCAAGCCTAGTCTTCATTTAGGTGATACTATTGATCTAGGCATGGCTTTCTTTTATACTATTTCAACTTAAAAATACAATTCAAACTCACCAGCGATGCAAGAACTCAGAACACCACCATTTACTAGCATCCATTAATGAACAACTTGTCATCCCGTGCTTTCTCCTGCGAAGCAAGCAATTATCTTTAATTTTGTTTTTATAATTCCCTTACTTTAAAAGAATATAGTTTTAGAACCACATAAATATGCAGAAATAATGTAGTTTGTAATTCTGTCTATTTTTGAACCTTGCCATCATGGCATCACACTCTATGCAGTCTCCTGACCCTTGCTTTGCTGAGCGCACATCATGTTGCCAGGAGTCACCTGTGTTGTCTGTAACACTGGTTTATATGTCGTCCCTGCTGTGTCACATTTCAGTGTGAGACCATATCACAAGTGACTTACCCAGTCTCTTGTCAGGGTTATAAAAGATGTCACGGTTGTTTCTAGTTGTAGGCGTATTTGAAGCATGGTGGGATGAGTGGGAGAATTAAGATATTTTGTTATTGTATTGATGAAAAATTATTGTACATGCATGGGATGTATATTTTCTAGGGTATGCGAATGTTCAACTTTATGAGATAATGCCAAATTATTTCCAAACTAGTTGCTTCAATGTACACTCGCTTTAGCAATTTGAAAGAGACCATATCCACTCTAGCACTGGATTTTGTCAGATTTCGCTGATTTTCCTTCCAGTCGAAAGGGTGTAATTTGGCATTGCAAATTTGCATTACTCTGATTACTGATTGGGTGGAGCATCTTTTCTTATATTTAATGACCAAATGCCTTTAATCTTGTCTAAAATGTCTATTGAGACTTTTTTTAAAAATGTATACTTTTGTTGGATCATTTGTGTTTTCCTTTTTTGCTGGGTTGAATATTTTATAAATTCTGAATACTACTCTTTGTCAGTTACATGTTTTACAAATATTACCTCACTAGGTAGTGGATTTTCTCTTCAATTCTTCAAAGAGTCAATAGAAGAGAAGGAGAATAGAAGTTTTTAATTTAATAGCGTCTAATGTATCAATCATGTCTTATATGCCATTATAATTTATAAATGAAATAAGTTAAAAAAAATACTGAGCACTCACTACATGTATGAATTATGCTAGGCCCTGGAGAAGCCAAAATGAAAACAAAAATAATTCATTCTTCCAAGGACTCCAAAGTCTAGGGGAAAAAAATGAACAAGTAAATAATTATAAAATAGTATGATACCTGTTAAGATAGAGACAGGAAAAACTAACTCAGGAAACTAGAAAAGTTTCATAGAAATAGATGAACTATTTAAGCTACTATTTAACAACTGTAGGAAAGAAACTTTATCAGCATATGCCAAGACCCAGTGATATAAGAAATCGTAGTGAGGAAATATGAAAGGAAATCAAACTGACATGGTGATTCACAAGAGTGAAGAAAAGGGAGGCATTAAAAAATGCAGCCCCCAGGATCTCACACAGAGAGGTAATGCACTGTGCTATCCCCAGGATTAGAATGGTTGTGATTTTTAGTGAATAATTCCATAGACATCTGTCAAATATATGAGCAAATGAATAAAAGAGAAAAGGAAAGAATGCCTATTCATTTTCTTGGGCTGCCATAACCAAATACCCCACCCTTGGTGGCTTAAAACGACAGAAAGTTCCTGTCCACAGTTCCGGAGACCAGGGGTCTGAATTCAAGGTATTGGTGGCTGTGTTCCCTCCGGAGACTCAGCCAAGAATCCTTTCTTGACTCTCCCAACTTCCGGCAGCTATAGGTGTCACTAGGCTTGTGGCAGTGTTACTGTAATCTCTGCCTCTGTCTATGAGTGGATCTCTCTCCTGTGTGTCTCCTCTACCTATGGGGACACTGGTCATTACATTTAGGACCTACACAAGTAATCTAGGATAATCTCGCATCAGGATTCTTAATTTGATTATATCTGCAAAGATCCCCCCCCCAAATAAGGTCACATTCACCAAGTATCAGGGGTTAGACATGGATATGTTTTTTGGGGGGTGGGGGTCCTCATTTTAACACACCACAGAACATCACTTCCATACTTAAATCTTTCAATGACCTTCACTGTTCAATGAATTCCCTTAAACACCCTACAGAACCCCAAAGATCTGACCCGTCTGTTCCTCAGAGTCCATCTCACTGCCTCTTCCCTCTTCACTTACTACACTCCAGCCACAAAGGCGTTCTTCCAGAATTTCTCCCAGGCCTGGCTCTTTCATGCTCAGGGTCTTTGCATCCTGGTTCCTTCACAAGTGGGTGCTATTCCCCCTAATCTTTCTCTTGCTAACCCCCTTTCCTCCTCACATCTCAGGCTTTCTTCTCCAATCTGCAAATAAAAATCATCTTTCTATTGCCCTACACGTTTAAAGGCTATAAGGCCACATTCATTAAAACAGTGTTTTCAAAGGAAGAGTAAATACCTCACCATATATATCCTGTGGAATCTTATACAGTTCTTTAAAAAAGGAAAATACAGAGGTCTAATTCTAGGTATTGATATGAAAAAATCTCTGAAAGCGTTAAGTGACAAAAAGCATGCTCAAAATGATATATAGAGAGCATGATTCTATATATATTAATAAAAGGACTAAAGCCACACATGTCTTTAAAGCTTCGTGTATATATGGAAACACATACAAAGGAAACCAGAATAGTATCTCCAACTGTTGACAGTTGAAAGAAGAGCCGGGGAGTAATGAGAGGAAGAAAGGGTCTTCCATGTTTTCTCTGGATATTTCTGTACTCTTTCAACCATGTGTAAAGAAAATACTATCTTATTATTACTTGCATAAAAAAAACAGTGATAACAGAAATGAAGTAGTACAAACTAGTACAACTGATTCAGGATTGTAAAAGTAGACCAGTATATTGGCTCAGCGCCCATAGCTTAGTATGTAGGGTGGCAGCCACATGCCCCAGAGCTGGCGGGTTTGAGCCTGGCCCGAGGCCTGCTAAACAACAATGGCAAATGCAACCAAAAAAAAAAAAAAAATGGCCAGGCTTTGTGGTGGGCACCTGTAGTCCCAGCTACTCGGGAGGCTGAGGCAGGAGAATCGCTTGAACCCAGGAGTTTGAGGTTGCTGTGATGCCAGGCATTCTACCGAGGGCGACATAGTGAGACTCTGTCTTAAAAAGATATATATAGACCAGTATAATAGAAAAGGAAGGCTAGAAACAGGTTCGTATATATCAGAGATTGACATGCACCTGTAATGGAGATGGCCTTCCAAATCAGCTAGAAAAGTACGACTCTTCGATAAATAATGTTGCAGCAAGGGGCTAGCAATTTGGTGGTCGGGACAGGGGAATGAAGATAATAGATTCCTTCCTCTAACCACTTACCAAAGGCCAGACAAAGAAAAAAGTTTAATATAAAAAGAATAAATATGAAAAACTAGAAGAATAAACAATATAATACATTTTATAAAACCGATGCTGAAATAACCTTCATAAGCCACAGAGACTAGAATGCCTGTTAGATAACAAGACCTGGAAAATGCTTGCCTGTGTGAAGGAAGAATTAAGAGGATGTCCAGTGCACTATTCTGACTTAAAATTGTAAAGAACCTAAATATCTATAAGTAGGGAGATAATTAGGTAAAGCATCAAAGATCTTCACTATGGCGTACTATGTATTATTCAGCAATCACAACAATGAAGTGTATTTGGTGACACAGAAAAGTCTTTGAGATATAAAGTTGTTAATTAAAGAAAACTATAACACAATACATCAAATTTATGCTTTTAAAAATGGGAGCAGCACACCAATATACAGATATTAATTTATGGACACATGTACATGCATATAGACACATATATATGCATGCATATGCACAGATGTATGCATGTGTGTACATGTATTATAAATGCATGGACGAACACTTGGAAAACAAAGATTAAGTTTTATGACGGTGAGTTTCTTTGAAGGGGTGGAGCTAGAGATAGAAGCAGCTACAGAATTACTTGATTGGCAAACATTCCCTCCAATTTTCTTAGGGAATTACTCTTCTCCCATTCTCTAAGGTTCTTATTGGGATGTCAATTACAGTATACATATTTTCATGTGTTTGTTAGCCCCATATCACAAAGTCCCAATTCTGCAGATATGTGTTTAGATGTGGAGAGAAGGAAAGATTTTTATACTGCTGGTCAGATTGCAAATTAATACAGCCTCTATGGAAAGAAGTATGGAGAATCCTCAAAGAGCTAAAAGTAGAAATAAAACCATTTCACCATAAGGGCATTTGCACTAGTATGTTCATCACAGCTCAGTTCACAATCGCTGAGATATGGAATCAACCCAAGTGCCCATCAACTCATGAATAGATTAATAAACTGTGTTATATTCAGCCATAAAAAGATGGAGACTTTACATCTTTTGTATTAACCTGGATGCAGTTGAAGAACATTCCTTTTTTTTTTTTTTTAGAACATTCTTCTTAGTAAAGTATCACAAGAGTGGAAAAACAAGTATTTAATGTATGCAATGCTAATATGAAACCAACAGATAAACAACTATATGCCCACATGAGAGAAAAACACAATTAAATTCAAGGGGGAGGTGGAAAAGAGGATAGGGGAGGAGGCAGTGGGATTGATAAGCTCTTACCTAATAAGCACAATGTAAGGGAATATAGCACATCCCCAACTGAAGGGCTCAACTACAACTTGAACTTTACCTAGCAAAGGCAAACCACATAACCTAATCATTATACCCTCATATTAATCTGAAGTTAAAAAAAATTACAGTGCACATTTCTTGCACAGACTTTGATAAGGATAGTCATATGACCTATGACAGCCAGTCAGCATCTTTCCCTGAGATTTTATATGTGCACACTGAAAAAGGAAAGCTTTCTCATATTTCCAGGACTACTGTCAGTACACATAATCCACAGCTGTCTGAAGCTATACTCCCAACTTATGCCTTCCTACCCCAGAAGGAAATGAGGGAAAAAGAAGGAGAGGGAAAGGGATAAGAAGGAAGAACAGGAGAGGGAAGAGAAGTGGGTAGAGGCCAATCATTGGAGTCTTTGCATCTAGTCATATATTAAAGATAGCCCAGCCCTGCATTTCTGTTATCCCAAACAATACACTCACTTTTCTTAATTTAATCAGGTTTCTGACACTTGTAGCTGAAGGTCTTGGCTCATCTAGGTCTCTTCCTTTCGAGTCTTTGTTTCTACACTGTTTGACTGCCTTTACAAAGAGAATGTATTAGTGTGCTCCTTATGTAAAAATGTCACACTCCAATTTCAATATTTATTTGTACATCTGTCTATTTAACATTGCCTCACTCCACTAGACGTGAGGGCAAGGACCAATGTAAAAACATTGTCCATGCCTGTTGTCTAGTAGTTGCTCAATAAATATTTAAAAATAATAGTGTGTTCTGGGAAAGAAAAATTGTGCATATGCCTTAACTGTAGAATGCTTCGAGAATGGCAGGGCTCATGAAGGACTTTTTAAGCCATGTAATATATCTGTAGTCAATGGCAGCATAGATTTAGCATCTGTACTATCAATTGAATTTCTGGTTTAGTTCCTTCTCTCTTACAGAAATGCACATACTCAGTTGCAGAGAGTTTTCTAAAGTCAAAAATTCATTAAAATATAATTGTGCTCTCTTGCATCTTTGGCCAGGTGGAGAAGCTGGTTTCAGCAGGGTGCATATGAGGCCAAGATAACAGATGTGATTCTTTGGTGGGCCTCTTTTCTTCATTGTAATGCACATCCAGCTGTCTGGCAACCTTGTACTTGAGCTCATAATGAGAATGGGTGAGAGGGTGTTTCAGAGCTGGCATAGATCCACTAGAAAGACCTCAAAGCATTCTGCTGGGGGGTATCAACATCTTCATCTTACTCAATAGGAGACAATTTTATAAATACAAGACCTTTGCCTGCAATGCTCTTTGACCAGCGGAATCAACATCAAAAGTTCAATCTTCATAAAATCTATGTAAGTTCTTTCATGATTCCACTTGCAGCGCACATCTGTTTATTTTCTTGACATGAGTTACACATTACAAATTCGCTCTGTACACGGATGGAAAGTATTAGTGGGAACATTGACTGCAGCTGTCCTTTTCAGAGTCTCATATCATTTGCACCCTGCTTTGTGTACTTTTTCTTTTTAGACGCTTTAACTAAAAACGAGTTCGTATGCTTGCTCACAGAGTTTCAGCAGTTCCATCCTCCCACTAGCCATGATTACAGACTTCAGCTGACTTTGCCTTATTAAATATGTGGGACATTTTTCCTAACCACACTCTCTTACTTGGTGCTGCTGCCCTAACTTGGTATATTAAAAAGTAGCTTTTGGAAACTGTCCTCTCATTATCTACTTAAACACAGACCAATAATGTAGATTTGTAAAAAACAAGTTATTGGTCTTATGAACTGGATCCTTCTGACTCCTTTTGGAAAACAACATTGTCTTCTGTCAGGTTAACTAAGGTTGATGAAAAGAGCTCACCAGCTCAAGTGCACCATGGGGAGTAGTGCCATGTTCCTTTGTAATTTTAATGCAGCAGGGACCACAATGGGACTGGAGTTTGGTGCTATCTGCCACTCTTGTGAAAGAGTTACAGCAGCTTGGGTTTTCTGCTTTTCTCCTCTCAATGTGTCATCAGTTTTGGACAGTGGTCAAGCTAACCCAATTTAATGACATCAACATAGAAAGCTGGATATATCGCATAATTGAACCTGACATCATTCTCTTTGGGCTAAGTATTGCATGACTCTTTTTGGTATAGATTTAATTGTAATTTCACGAGAGTAGTTCACTCTTTCTGCAAAATATTTTATTGTGTTCTTGTTCCTGGTGACCTTCATTGTTTTTAAAGGGTAACAATTATTTCTCTATTTGATTTTGATTTTTTTTGGTTTATTCTTTCTGCCAAAATATTAACCATTTCTCCAAAAATAGACTGCATCTAAATACTGTGAAAAACAAAGATATGACCAAAAATATGTTAGTCGTTTGCATTCAGCATGACTATTACTTTAATGCGAATGTAGGAATATTCATCTGTCTCAGGCCTGCCTTCCAGGTCATAATGACTCAGATTTTGAACACACAGATGATCATATTTATTTAGTCATGGTGATTCATATATGGCACTTATATCATTAAGAACTTGGTGAATATAAATCTTCTGTGGCATTAAAGCCACATCTATGCAAATTATAATTTGAAGTGTTCTCAAAAGTAAGTGTTCTTAATTATTTACAGATCACTATATTGTTTTAAATTTAAGATGTATTCGTCCAATGTGACACGCTATAGCTATCCTTCCACAACCCTTAAAGGCTTAATAAACAACCTTTTCAATCAATCAACTGGAAGTGGGATCATCCCACAGGAAATCATATGGTATTGATTCTCTTGTCCCATTCCCACTACTGTACAATTTGAAACTGCTCTTTGAACTGACTATTCTCCTGACAATGATAGAGTTTAGACTGGATTTTTATTTATTGTTAAGGAATGAAGAGCAGAACTAAAAACATGGGGGATAAACATAGCGTGGGTTTTACTTCCTTATTGAACACTACTACAAATTCAGAGGTTATTTGGGGCTTTAAACCTATTGGAATCTATCAATTCCCTGCCTGGGTCTCCATGGTTTGAGTGACTCTGACAAGGGAATAAAATATTAATTTTTTCAACTAACTGCTAATAGTATTTTATGTTTGTGAAGAACTCTAGAAATGTTAAAAAATGAAATAAATGAAAATCCCAAGTTGCTGTGTGTCTTTTGCAATGAAATATTTAATCAAAACTAAAAATATTCTAGCACTACTCCTCTTGGTGAAAGGATCTTAGATGATGTTCCATAGGAAGTATTCCTAAAATACCACAAAAATACCCTTGCATTACTACTGCTGGGGGAGGAATTTTAATAGTGCTACACAGGAAGTGTCCCTGAATGGCTGTTGATGGGGCAAGGATATTTAATGATGCTGCACAGGAAGTACCTCGCAATAGTACTGCTGAGTTAATGTCAAAGTACTGCATGAGGGGGAATGTTTTCAGCATGATGCCAGGAAGAAGATAACTCTTACTGCCAAAAAGAGACTGAAAATATCCTTCCTGCTGCCAGAGTATGCTTTGAAGACTACGAAATGCAGAGACAGTGCTGACTGTGCCAAAAAGAATAGAGTGGAGTGGGAGCCCTCCTGTGTAAGAAGGGTTGCAGGGTGAAGACATTTCTGAACCCAGCGAGTAAAGCAGCCAGCCTGCAGTCTGGTGAGTGAAACAAAAATCTCTGCAAAAAAAGGTTCAATGTGGAGTGGACTTAAAGCTTTGCACATAGGAAGCCCAAGAATGTGTCAACAAGGCCCTGAATGAGAAACCCACATCCTGTAGGAAAGAAACAAGGCAAGGCATTTTCAGCACACCAAAGCAACCCCAAGAAACAGAAACAATGCAGTCAGAGAAGAGCTTCTGAGACTGCACAGACAACATTCCTTGGCCATGAGAGTGAAGAGATTTTAACATATCCTTACTCAGAAGGATGTGAAGCTGGAAAACTGAACTCCACTGAGTGATATTTATGGTTGTTCTATAGTAAATGTAGTCCCCATGGTAACAGAATAGTAAAATCCATAAAGTTCTTTCATTCCAACAAACCCATCTATGGTCTTCAAAAAGTCTTGAGTTAAAAATCACCTCTGGGTATTGTAATTAATAGAAATTTGAATGTACTATGTACTTAACCAGTACAGTTAAAATTCTGGTGTCTTATACAGGCAAGCTGCCCTTTTATCCTTTGGAACATAAATTCATCCATGAAAGATATGAAGAATCCAATGGACCTAATGGCCCATCCTGTTCAACTACTGGACTTACCTGCAATTTCCTTTCTTGGAAGGTGTCAAGATCAGTGTAAGAGTCAAGAAGATCAGTCTCTGGTCTCCTGAAAAACAGCCTGAAGTGTCTATGTGGTGAGTCTCTATGATCAGAGATAAGAAACCTCATTATTAATATTAATATTTCTCCAGTTGTACGGCATTGTCCTAGCAAATATTCTGACCATAGGTAAAATGGTGAGCATTTATAAATGAATGACTCCAAATTTCTTCCATGCCCTCTGCATTTCTAATCATTCTATATTGCTATCCATTTTTCTTTCTTTTACTATACTTCTCTTCTAATAAGCTATATGATTATATATTGTGTCTGTTGTTGGTTGTCTGTCTCATTGTTGGAATTTACACCCTCGCCAGGGCAAGTTTCTATACCAACTTTGTTTACTGATGTATACCAAGCAGCCAAGGAAAGTACCTGGTTCAGAGTAATTTCTCAATATTTACTCATTTAAAGTCTTAAATGAATAAAGTCATCAACCCCAATGTTATAGTCCATCCTCTCTCTAAGTCACTTCTATATAATTAATATGTTCCCATTGACCTAAGTCCAATCGGTTAATCAGGAGGTTATCATTTCTTTTTATTGAAACAGGAATTCTGGGGCTGGGCGCGGTGGCTCACACCCTAGTGCTCTGGAAGACTGAGGTGGGTGGGTTGCCTGAGCTCAGGAGTTGGAGACCAACCTCAGCTAGACCAAGACCCTATCTATAAAAAAATAGCCAGGCATTGTGGGAAGCACCTGTATTCCCAGCTACTTGGGAGGATGAGGCAAGGGGATCACTTGAGCCCAAGAGTTTGATGTTGCTGTGAGCTGTGATGGCATGGCAGTCTACTAAGGGTGACAAAGTGAGACTTAGTCTCATAATAAATAAATAAATAAATAAATAAATAAATAAATAAATAAATAAAAGAAATAAAGAAATAGGAATGCCTCCCCTATTTTTGTATTATATTCTTGCAACAACTCTCTGTAGTCCCTTAAGTTTCTATGTTCAGTCACTTCTTCTTCATCATTTTTTCCTCATCCACTATGCCAATATCAGCCCAGTGGCAGATCTTACATGTGACTTCTACATAATGGCCCCTGCTATAGTATTACTCTAAACTAGGGATTGCATTTAGGCATCACATGCCTCGCCAATTCCAACTGGTCAATAGAGATTTCCCAGACAACTATGTGTACAAAGATTCTGGTGCCATTCTGAAGACAGTCTGCATGTGATATGGATGGTAGGGATGCCTATCACAGAATGTGTAATGATATTATGTCATATCTGGTTTAGTCCCTCATCAGCTCATACATTTAATGCAGCAAATCCCTTCATGGGGCCAAGTTTTAGTTCATTCATTCATCAATATCTTTAACTTGATAGTTTTATAACAATCATCCTCAAAAAATATTTTAATCATGTGTCTCTCCCACCACTCAATAATTTATAACACCTCCCTGTTGTCATTATGTCCAGCTATATCTTTAATCTAAGTGATCAATTACTGATTCTCAGAATCCTAGCTCTAGCCAAAGGATTTTCCTGTTTTCCTTGCATGCTTTGCCCGACCCTGTCCAAGTCTCCTTACATAGAGCTGCATGCTACACCTGAAACGGCCACCCTGCTTTTTCCTGCCAAATACTTCCCTTATCTCTCTGAAATATAACTTCTTTTTTTTTTATAATTTTGTTGAATCATAATTCTGTACATTGGTGCAATCATAGGGCACGATTCATATACATTCAGAAATGTTTTGATCGTACTGTTACAGATAGCCTTCATGGCATTTTCTTGATCACTATATAAAGACATTG
>CAUYON010025572.1:0-16576 GCA_963573935.1 Arctocebus calabarensis | reverse complement strand
ACATGTGTGGTACATATTTGAAGGGTCAGGAGAAAACTTCTAAATACGGATCAAAAATGTTTTCACATAGTAAATGAGAAAATCTCATGAATGTTATGTCAATCAGGTTGATAAAAATATCTCAGATTGCATGTGAAGCCCACACTCTGTACCCCATGATTGAACTAATGTACACAGCTATGATTCAATATGATTCAATTAAAAAAAAACAAAAAACACATGTGCACAGAGGGAAGTAAAGCTCAGTAGAAATAAAGTGGGAGGTTGAGGAGAAAAAATGAGCAAAAACCTACCTAACAGGTACAATAACACTATTCAAGTGATGAGGACATTTATAAACATGTCTCGAGTGCTGTAAGAGTGACCCATGCAACAAAAATCATTTGTACCCCCTTAATATTTTGAAATTAAAAAATAAAATAAAAGCCTGAATCATCTCATGGTGTTGGGGTAAGGACTAAATAGTGATGCATCATTAATTTGGCCAAGAAAAAGTTTATAATAATTTATAAAGCAAGGACATTACCAACGGGTAATCAAGCATAGACTAGGCCTTTGAAAAATAAATGTAGAATCTATAATATAATCAGAAGTATTTAATTTTATGTAAGCAATTCTTACAAGTTGCAATTTATATTTTAAAATTATAGCATTGTCTGTAGTCTAAATGTTTTAGTATAATTAATCTGATCAGATAAAATATATTAAGCTCTATTTTCAGTGATTGCCTGAACATATTTATATATGGCAGATATTCTGTCAAATTTTATAGTTATTTATTGCATAATTTTATCCATGGCTTGAAAATTATTGGTAAGATGCCCAAAGAAAAGCAATCACTTAACAAAATGAAGTTGTAGTTATTCAAACAAATGACTGTTTGACAACATAATTCTTTCATGTTGAACAGAAAGACTTATCATCTTTTTATGTAAGAAAGAAATATTTGTTTCTAGAAGCCCATTCTAATTGCATCATTTTTGAAGTTATATCATCACATTTTTTAAATTTTGAAATAAATCTAGTATGAGTAACTAGCACACCCCACAGCATACAGGCAGGAATAAAATCACAATTCTAAATCATCTTAAAAATTCTTTACTCCTTTACAATGTCCATCCTTCTTCAAGGAGTAGGAAATTTTCATGACTAACTTAATTTTTCTAACCAAAATGTTTGTTTATGATATATTTAACTCATCACATGCAGTAGGCAAGTTCCTCAAAATTATTTGTAATTTCATTTATTTAAAAATAGTGAGGTTTAATATTTATGAGATTTATTTTTTAATTATTCATAAATAATTCATTTTATTACAAGATTTTTTATATGTGCATTTCCAAAAATTGGGACATACATTCTAAATTCTCTGCCTTCTAAACATTTTAATTCTTTGATTAAACCCCTAATTGACTATAATGAACATTTGGATTAAATAAAAATTAAACATTTTTGTTTAAGCCACTGATAGTTTAAGAGGTTAGTTAGTTGCCATAATACAGTAGTTACCATAATATGACTTGGTCTATTCAAACCAAGTTAATAGGTACATTTGGGAAATTTGATGTTTGAATATACTTTTGTTTAGGTTTTTAACTTCTATAAATTTAAAACACTATGACTTTCTTCCAACAGGAGAATATAGCATAGGTGACGAGATGTACATGATTATTTTACATGAAATTATAATCCTAATCTTGCTAAGTAAGGCCCTTTTTTGCTTTGCTGCTTTGAGGAAACAAGCTTTCATGTTGCAAGATGACATATGAACAGGATCACACAGCAAGGAGCTAAGGATAGTCTTTGGACAATAGCCAACAAGAAGCTAAGGTCGGCAGTCTGCCAGACTACAATAAGCAAAATACCGCTGAGAACTTCATGAGCTTGGAAGCGGAAACTTCCATTTGATCCCCAGTGAGATCCCAGCCCTCTCTGCCACTTTGATTGAAGCTTTGCAGAGAACCCAGCTAAACCTAAATCATGCCTTGCACCATAACTCACACATATGTGTGTATTGTTTAGCTGCTAAGTGTATGGTAATGTTGTTACAGAAATACACAACCCATGCAGTTAGGGATCTAGTTCTGTGATAGTTTTCAAATTCAATATCAAGGAGAGCTTTGATGGGTTTGATTTCAGCAACTTCAAAGAATAATAAATGTAATGGAGGCAGATTAGGAGATAAAATGCTCAATAGCTTTTTGTTATAACTTAGACAGTATTTACCCAAATGATATAGAAAATTGGATGTTTTAATCTTTTGAATAATTAAGACACATTCAATAAAGTACTTTGAAACATTTGGTGATTTCTGCCCAGGTTCACTATACTGCTGTGAGTATATTATGAGCTATGTACTTTTTTGTATTTATATTATTCTTCAATAAAATGTGGGAAAATTATAGCTATTTTCGTCTGAAATAAAATCACATTATCTACATATTCACTTTTACTAATATCTAGGGTGTATATAAAGTAAATAAAACCAATAAGGAAATTTTGGGCAGCACAATTAAAAATTTTATTTTAGCCTTTATAATTCTGCCATCTTTGTTTGAGATGTAAACCAATATCGGAAAGCAATAGGGGAGTTAAAATTATCAGTAATAAATACATCATATAGACAGATAGATAAATAATTCTCAAATAGCTTATGTCTTTCCCTTATTGTCTCTCCTGAAAGTAGAGGTAAAGATATCTGATTTTATAGTCCTGATTCACAATGGATCTTCAAGTTCATGTATGTTATTCCAGCCTAGTCTCTTGATTTCTTATGTTGTTGTTATAATTTAACTAAGCTACTTGAAATTATGTTCTCATTATTATTCTCCTTAAACCTGTGCATATGAGTAGTACATCATGGTTTAATCCTATTATACTTAATCTTTCATTCCCCTTGCTTTCCAAATGTAAAATGTTGCTAGAGAACCACTGAATCACTTTTTATTGCAGAAATTGAATCATGATTTCATGTTTAGCAAAAGGCCTGTTGCTCTGCTTTGTCTGATCTATAGTCCAATATATCTTCTCTAAGTTCACAGCAAAAGACCAACTGCACAATATATTATTGTGAGATGCTGGAAAAAATGCACACAAATCTACATTGATAAATCATTGATCTAATGTCTTTATTTCTAGCTCTCTGAGGCATATTATCAATCTCAGCTGAACCACAGAACAGTTATGGTGTCATTGGCTAGGGTGAAAGTAATTTATGACATACTGGTAAGTTTGCAGCAGGGAAGAAGCAGCTATCTAATTTTTCAGACTTTGAATTCATGGCTGTGAAGAGCAGTGGAATGGGGTATCCCTACCAAGATTAGTTAGTTCGCTGTTGAAGGTAGAACATAAAGCAGGTAACTCAGGACTCTCAAATATACTTCCTGCACATTTTTGATCATGAAAAAGTTCTAATTTTCCTTTCATACTCCCCAAGATTTATCTCTATAAAATGTAGAGCAATTGTGTTTCGACTTCTTTTTGCACTTTCTCGGTCTTCATTGTTCTCTTTTTATTAATTAAAAAAAAAAATTACTCATGGCAAACAAGTGAGTTGGAATTAAATCATTTCTGTTCATATGTTGCCATCATTTTTGTTCCAGTACTTTAATCTTGAGATAATTTACTTTTAGGGTTTACCTTTTTATTTTTTTTATCATTCATGTTCTTTTAAAACACATTTATTGAATGCCTTAGTATGTACTAGGCTAACAGGCCTCCTTTCTTTCCTTTCTTTCAGTCTTTCTTTTTCACTTTTTCACATTTTGTTCTTTCTCTTTTCCATTCACATTCATGGAAGGTGTACTACACATATACTATTCATATACATGTGAATAGTATAAACACATGAGTAGGTATATTTGCCGTACCTACTGAAGGAATTCTAGTATAAGGAAAGAGACTATAGCAAATTCCATTTTCAAAAACATCCTTAAGCTCTCTGGGACAGATGGTGTAGAAGATTATGGGACTGAACTAGATGCTCACCCGTATAGCAAATGTCTCTTAATGAGGAAGGAGCACTGGGGTCCTCTGTTCAGTGTGTATTCTGGGGAAAAAAATGGAGCCTGAGAAATTTAGGAAAATATTAAATTAGGCTGGGATCAGTAGCTAAGGTCTGTAATCCCAATGCTTTGGAAGGCCAAGGTGGGAGGTTGATTGAGGCCAGGAGTTCAAGACCAGCCTGTGCAACATAGTGAGACTTGTAGCAGCACATACAGCCTATGGCTAGGAGGAGTGAGAGTTATAAGAAATATCTGTGTAGCCCAATAATGGAACACCTTAGTGAAAAGGGCATGGAGAGGGATTTAGCTCTCCTAACAAGCATGAGAGAGCTCGTGAGATGAGAACATTGATGAATTGGCAGTCTCTACACCTGTGGTATTGAGGCACGAGATCAAACTTATATTAGGCTGGAGAAGGCAGTCGGGAGCATGCGTATTCTATCTCAGACCCACTTACTCTGACTGTCTCTTCTCCTGCCTGCAGAACGCCAGCACGGTATCTCTCTGCTGAAGATCACTAAGCTCAGCTAAAGATTAAGATCTATCTTTCTAAGAACACTGCTTTACTCTCTCAAAGACTATCTCTTTCTGTCTCTCTCTTTCTCCCTTCAGCTAAAGTAAATAACCCTCAGGCACCTAAGAGCAATTGTTCTTAAGCAAGATAACAGCATAGCAGTCCATGTCCAGAACCTAGTCAAGCCAGGGCTAGAGATCAACCAGTCCTGGGCCCTGATAGGTGGCATCCACGAAGAGACCCCAACAGAGACCCTGTCTCAAAAATAAATAAATAAATATATAAATAGGAAAAATTCCAAATACATGTGTTTGGTCTTGAAGGACATAGACTTACATGAATTCTAGCTCAGAATTTATTTATTTGTTTATTTATTTTTTTTGTTGCAGTTATTTTTTTTGGCCAGGGCTGGGTTTGAACCCACCACCTACATATGGTATATGGGGCTGGTGCCCTACTCCTTTGAGCCACAAGCACTGCCCCTAGCTCAGAAATTTTAAAAATAACTCTGAATTTTTCAATGGAAAAGACTTTAAAATTAAAAGAGCAATATAGCCCATGGAAGATAAAGCCGCTTAGCCTGGCATACAGATCTGAAACCTTTTGGAATAAAATTGCTTCTCAAGTCAGTTGAGCACAGTGTCATTGTGGAAAGAGCCCCACTGCATCACTGAGCACCAGGAATTCTCAAAAGAATAAAGAACCAGTGAGAGTATCAATGAAGAAGGCATGGGCCAGGGAGAAATACCACTGTAACTCCCACCTGCTTTATGGAATCTCTCAGAGTATAGGCCCCGGGGCTTGGACTCCTTACAGATGAGTAAGGAGGACTCCTTAATTAAAACAAGGAGGAGATAACTAGCATTTTTGGATCTTTGCTCTCTGACAAGCATCTCTTAAGCTCTCTGTAGGTATTGTGTTACTTCTTTTCTTAATTGGCATCTAAAGTAGGCACCGTCTCCGTTTTACAGATGCAGAAACAGGTCACACAGCATTGCCCAAAATCAGTCTTTAGAATAAAAATCCAAGGGCTAGCATCTGATTTTTGCCTCCCTTTGCACCTTTATCTTCTTTTACTTTTTTTTTTTTCAGTTTTTGGTCAGGGCTGGGTTTGAACCCACCACCTCCAGCATATGGGCCGGCGCCCTAGTCCTTTGAGCCACAGGTGACGCCCATCCTCTTTTTTTTTGCCTCATATCCTAAGCTTCCTTAACATCACTCTATAAAGATATTTCCTACCTTCCTACCTTTGCTGATACTGTTTTCCATGACAAAGGTACCCTACCCACAGATCCTTCTTCACCTTGCTAAAAGCTACTGGATTTATGCCCTCCATAAATCTTTTTTTTTTCTTACTTTATATAAATTCATGACATACGAGTATGACTTCATTACATGTGTGAACTGTGTAATGGTTAAGTCAGGTCTTTTTGGACACTCAGATGCTCAGACTGGGTTAGCTGCCTCTGAGCTTATTTGAATCCTATGAATATTTCTTATGCAGGTTTTAGTCTCAGTGAACTGGAGTACTACATTAGACTGAAGGCAGTGACTCTTATTCTTTTGTATATAAAATGTTTGACATAAACTGGAAGGTAATAACAAAACTCAAATAAATAGCTATGGTCCTTATCACTTTAAAGTATATTCCTTCTATACCTAAATTATGCAGAGTTTTAAATCATGAAACAATGTTGAATATTTGTCAAATCTTTTTCCTAATCTATTGAGGCAATCGTATGGTTTTTGTCTTTTATTCTGTTAATGCAGTCTATAACATTTGTTTTGAATATGTTGCAAAGTTGGGCATAAATCTCACTTGCTCATGATGTCTGATCTTTTAATGTACTTTCGAATTTGCTTTGCTAGTATTTTTGTTGAGGATTTTTGCCTATATGTTTATTAGGGAAATTATTACTTCTTATAGTGTCTTTCTATGGCTTTGATATTAGTGTAAGGCATAAAATGAATTTGAAAGTACTCTTTCCTCTTCAGATGTTTTTGTAGAAGTTTGGGAAGGTTTGGCATTAAATCTACTTCAAGTGTGATAAAATGCACCAGTGAAATTGTCAGGTCATAGGCTTTTCTTTGTTGGGGGACTGTCTTAGTTATTATTGCTCTACTTATATTTTCTTTCTATTTCTTCATGATTAGTCTTGAGTAGTTATATATTTCTAGGAATTTTTCCTTTTCATTCAAGTTATTCAATTTGTTGCCATATAATTATTCATAGTAGTCTCTTATCATTTTTTGTATTTCTGTGGTATCACTTGTAACGTCTCTTGTCTTGTGTATAATTTTATTGATTTGAAACTTTTCTTATTTTCTTATTTGCTCTAGCTAAATGTTTCCCAATTTTATTTATTTATTTTAAACAATAATTCCTAGTTTTGCTAATCTTTCCTATTGTTATTCTAGTCACCAGATCATCTATTTCTACTTACTTATTATTTTCTTCCTTGTGCTAACTTTTGGCTTAGTTTATTCTTTTTCAAGTTTATTGAGGAGCAAAATTAGGTGGTTTGAGCCCCCCCTTTTTTGATATAGACATTTATTGCTACATAGTTCCCTCTTAACTATTTTTGATGAATTCTATGTTTTGGTATGTTGTGCTTCTATTTTATTTGCCTAAAGGTATTTTTTATTTCTTTTTTTTGTTTCTTTTTTGACTTATTGGCTATTAAAGAGAGTTGTTGAATTTCTATATATTTATGAATTTTCCAATTATTCTCTGGTTATTGATTTTTACTTTCATACCATTGTAGTCTCAAGAAAGATACTTGATATTATTTGATATTGATATTCTTAAATTTGTTAAGATTTATTTTGTTGCTCAAAACAGGACTTATCCTAGAGAATGCTTCATGTGCAAAATGTGTATTCTGCTGTTGTTGTTTGGAATGTTCTATATACGTCTTTTAGATTCACTTGGTTTATAGTGCTACCAACTCTGCTCTTTCCTTATTGGTTTCTGTCTAAACAAGTTATCTATTATTGAAAGTGGAATACTGGAATCCTCCAGTAGTGTTGTACTTCTATTTTTTCCTTCAGTTCTTCTAAAATTCATCTCACACATTTAAGTAATATGAATTAGGGTGCATATATATTTATAATTGTTATATCCTCTTGATGAGTTGACTCTTAAGTTAGTACATAATGGCCAATTTTGTCTTCTGTGACAGTTTCATATGTAGCCATCAAGACACCCCAAATAGTCACAGTGATCTCAAAGAAGATGAACGAAGCTGGAGGCATCACTCTTTCTCATTTAAAAAATATATTACAAAGTTACAGTAAGCAAAAGAGTACAGTACTTGCAAATCCACACATACAAACCAACGGAACTGAACAGAGAGTCTGGAAGCAAATCCATATATTTACAGTCAATTGACTTTTGAAGAGCATCCCAAGAACACAACCTGGGAAAAGCATAGTCTCTTTAATGAATGTTGTTTGGGAAACTGGTTATACACATGCAGAAGAAGAAGTTTGGACGCTATCTCAAACCATATGCAAAAGTAAACTAAAAATGTATTGAAGACTTACTCATAAGACCTGAAACTTTAAAACTCCTAGAAGAAAACATAGAGAAGTAACTCCCTCTTATTGTACTGAGCAATACATTTTCTGATGTGACCCCAGAAACACAGGCAACAAAAGCAAAAATAGACAATGGGAGTCTATCAAACTAATAAGCTTTTTCACAGCAAGGGAAATAATCAACAGAGTGAAAAGACAATCTACAAAATGAGGGAAACTATTAAACAAGCCATGCATCTGGTAAGTAGTTAACATCTAAAATGTATGACGAACACAATAGCAAAAATAAATAAATGAATAAATAAATACAGTTGTTTAGAAAACAATGAAGGGAAGATGAGGCAGAGCAAAACAGTCTAATGGAATGCTCCTGTGATCATATTCCTGCAGGGACATCAAATAAGAACCTTATAAGAACCAAAAATCAAGTAAGTGATCACGATACCTAGTTTTAATGTTCTATCAACTAACAAGGCATTTAAGAGGGAAGGAGAAACAGTCTTGCATTGCTTACATCATCCCTCCCCTATTCCTTGGCAGTACTGCACAAGGTCTTGATAAAGACTCTGTGTACACAGGCGAGGGAGAGTGAAGTGATTGTAGGACTCTGCATTGGAACCCAGGGCCACCCTGCCAAAAGGGAAGACAACACATGGCAGAATTCTACCAGGACTCATAGAGAGAGCATTTAGACCACCCCCAGCCAGAGAAGAAACCTCTACCCCAGCAGTAGAGACCTAAATTCTGGCAAGCTCTGCCATCAGCTGACAAAAGTGGCCAGGTGCCTGTGATAAATTTATAAGACATTCACTCCACAGTGACTACAGTCCTTGAGCAGTACTTGTACCTGTGCTGGGTTTAGAACCAATGGACTTGCATGTGACTTTGTGAGACACCAGTGATGGTGGCCAAGCCTGTGTGAGCCTTCCCTCCTGAAACTCCAGGGAGAGGATTCTTCCACTTGTGGAAAGAAAAGGGAGGAGTACAGAGGACTTTGTCATGCAACTTGGGTACCATCTCAGCCAAGGTAAAATGAAGTTCCAAGCAGCCTTTGAAGCCCCAGCACTTAGCTCCTGGATGGCATTTCCCTGAACCAAAAGGGAAATCAGCCTGAACCAGAAAGTAAGGACATAGTCCTGGCAGGATTCACCACCTACTGTGTAGAGAGCCTTTGGGCCTTGAATAAACATCAGCAGTAGCCAGCCAGTAGTCACCACTGGGTTTGGGTGAGACCAGGCTGGCTCAGCTGGTGACTCGGTATAGTCTCAGCTATGGTTGCCATGAAGAAGCCCACACATTGCTTCCCCACAACTCCAGGCAGCCCAGCAGACTCCTTCTGTTTGGTAAGTGAGAGAAGAGAGTGAGAGACTTTGCCAGTTAATCCAGGGAATTCTCTGGTATTCTACCTAAACCCCTCCAAGGTGGTACCACCAGGAGTCTGCAAGCATCACAGCATTACTAGGCTTGGGGCACCCCCAGTACTGATACAATTTCAGTGACCAAAAAATGAGGTCACAACACTCAAGTCCCTTTGAATACCTGAAAAGTCATCTCAAAGATAGGTACAAACAAACCCAGACTATGAAGATTAGAATAAATATCTAACTCTTCAGTTCTCAGGCTCAATTTTCCTTTTTGTCATAACAAAATTTTTGGAGGTGTTAGGTATTCTGAGATTTATTTTTTCTTTATATCTCAAAAGGAAAAATCTAAGAGTTATTATTCTTTAAAAGGAGGTACAAAGAGAGATACTGATGTAGAAAGTTTATTCAAAGAAATAATAACAGAGAAATTTCTATTCCTAGAGAAACATATCAATATCTAAATACAAGAAAGTCATGGAACTCTAAGTAAATTTAACCCAAACAAGACCCCCTGAAGGTATTTAATAAAAAAGTTCCCAAAGACTACACATTAAAAAAGGGTTATAAGGGAATCAAGAAAAAAAGGAACATACAAAAGAGCTCCAATATGTGTAGAAGCAGAGTCTTCAATGGAAACCTTATACACCAGAAGAGAGAGGAATGATATATTCAAAGTGCTGAAGAAACACAAATACAAATGCAGAATACAAAAGCCTGAACAAAACAACAACAAAGAAAATGCCCTGAAGGCTATGTTAACCAGTTACGTGAAAATATTTCAAATTGTATATAAAACCAGCACAATGTACCCTATGATTGCGCTAATGTACACAACTATGATTTAATAAAGGAAAAAAGCCCTTTAATCCTAGGACATTATATTTTGCAAAAAATAATCTTTTAATGCTAAAGAGAGCCACCCAGGTGACTAACACCAGTAATCCCAGCACTCTGGGAAGCTGACGGGGGTGGATTGCCTGAGCTCCCATGTTTGAGACTGGCCTGAGCAAAAGCAAGACCTTGTCTCTACTAAATTCAAAAAGTAGACATATAGTCTAACAAGGGGGAAGAGATAAGGGTTAGAGGGTGATTGGCAAGAGTGGGGTGGGAACTTGGCAGAATTTCACCTAACAGGGCACAAAGTCAGGGTGTTAGAACACCGCTGGGTGAAGGGTTCAACTGCAACTTGAATTTTACCTTGGAAGTGAGAAAAATGTAACCTAAAAATTTATACCTTCAAATTAATACAGACTTTTCCAGACAAACAAAAGCTGAGAAAATTTCTGAACACTAGACCTCCCCTGTAGGAAATGCTAATGGGATTTCTTAATCTGAAAGAAAAGGACTCTAATGAACAATTAGAAATTTTGTGAAGGTATAAAAACTACTGGTATGTACACAAACACAGAATACTCTTTTGCTGTAATTGCAGTGTATAAACCACTTATATATTGAGTAGGAAGACTAAAAGAAAAACCTACCAAAATAACAACTACAACAAGTTTTTAAGTGACCGAAAAAAAGATATAAATGGAAACAACGTAATGCCAAACAATGGGGGTAGATGGAGTTAGAATTTCATTTTGCTTACTCTTCTCTTGCTTGGTTTTTTTTTTTTTTTTTTATTGTTGGGAATTCATTGAGGGTACAAAGAGTCAGGTTACATTGATTGCATTTGTTAGGTAATTGTGTCCTGACCCTCAGAGACGTGTCCTTCCCCCAAATGTGTATCACACACTGTGATCCCCATCCCATTCTCTCCTTCTTTCTGTCTGCCCTCCCCTGCTCCCACCCCCTACCATGTACTAGATCATTTATTGTCCTCAAAACAGAATTGAGTACATAAGATTCTTGCTTCTCCATTCTTTTGGCAAGAATAATGTGTTCCACTTTCATCCAGTAAAACAAAAAATGTAAAGTCTTCATCTTTTTTAATGGCTGAATAGTATTCCACAGTATACATATACCACAGCTTGTTAATCCATTCCTAGGTTGGTGGACATTTAGGCTGTTGCCACATTTTGGCAAATGTAAATTGAGCTGTGATAAACAGTCTAGTGCAAGTGTCCTTATGGTAAAAGAAATTTTTTCTTCTGGGTAAATGCCCACTATTGAGCTTGCCCAGTAATGGGAAGGGTCTAGCTTTAGTTATTTGAGGGTTCTGCATACTTCCTTCATTCCCACCAGCAGTGTAAAAGTGTTCCCTTCTCTCTCCACATCCACGCCAGCATCTGCAGTTTTGAGATTTTGTGATGTGGGCCACTCTCACTGGAGTTAGATAGTATCTCAGGGTGGTTTTGATTTGTACTTCTCTAATAATTAGGGACAATGAGCAATTTTTATTTCATGTTTTTTAGCCATTTGTCTGTCTTCTTTTGAGAAGGTTCTATTTATCTCTCTTGCCCAGTGATAGAAGGGATTGTTGGCTCTTTTAATGTTGATTAATTTGAGTTCTCTGTAGATCCTAGTTATAAGGTTTTGTCTGATTCAAAATATGAAAATATGCTTTCCTATTGTGTAGGCTGTCTATTTGGTTGTTGTCTCCTTAGCTGTATAAAAGCCTATCAGTTTAAGTCTCATTTGTTTATTTTTGTTGTTGTTGCAAATTCCACAGAAGTCTTCATAAAGCCTTTCCCCAGGCTGATTTCTTCAGGTGTTTTTCCCATGCATTCTTTGAGGAATTTTACCATTTCATGTCTTAAATTTAGGTCTTTTATCCATTTTGAATCAATTTCTGTGAGTGGAGAAAAGTGTGGCTCCAGTTTCACTCTTTAATATGTGGATACCCAGTTTCCCCAACACCATTTATTAAATAGTGTATGTTCTTGTTTGGTTTATTAAAGATTAGGCGGGTGTAAGAGGTTAGTTTCATCTCATGGTTTTCTATTTGGTCCCAGATATCTATGTCTCTATTTTTGTGCCAATACCATGCTGTTTTGATCACTGTGGCTTTGTAGGACAGTGTAAAGTCTGGTAGGCTGATGCCCCCAGCTATATTTTCAATACTAAGAATTGCCTTAGATATACAGAGGTTTTGCAGGTTCCATACAAAATGAAGAACTATTTTTTCCAAGTCTTCAAAGTATGATGTTAATATTTTAATATTAGAGATGGCATTGAATCTATAGATTGCTTTGGGAAGTATAGACATTTTAGCAATGTTATAAAATGGAAGAACATACTATGCTCATGGCTGAGAAGAATCTTGCTTATTTTTTGTAAGTGGGTATTGTCATCTATTTAAAACAATTGTTTAGAAGATTTTTTTTGTGTGAACAACATGGTAACCTCAAATCAAAAAAAAATCCACAATAGATACAGAAAAAAAGAAAAGGGAGAATTTAAAACACATTACCACAGGAAAATAACTTTTATACAAAGACAGAGAGGATGGAAGAAATGACCACAAAACAATCAGATATCAAATAATTATGCAGCATTGTTACAGCTTGACCAGGATCATTGTTCACTTCTCAGCAGGAAGCCCGTACTCAGGAACAGCAGGTGTCACGGCTGAGAAAGATTTTAATATTGCAGGTGCCATGCCAGGAAATGGTGGGATGTTCTCAAATATGTCTCCACAAAAATTTGAGAGAAAGGGCTCTTAAAGATAGTTTGACGGGTAAAGGCTAGGCAGTTGAAACTGCTAATTTGCTGGGTTCATGGTGGAATTATAGGGGTGTGGAAAGGGTATGGAAATTGTTTTCTTTTGCTGAGATGTTTTTTTGGTGGGGTCACAAGAATAGGTGAGGTAGTTCCTCCATGTGGGTCACTGGCCTGGGTGGGTCAGCTGTTCCACCGGAATGCAGGGCCTGGAAGATATCTTGAAAACTAGCCTTAGATTTTATAAGGATGATGTTATCCATGGGAGAAATGAAGAAAACTAAGAATCTTTATGACCATCAGCTATGTGACTCCTGAGTAGTAATCATTTCACAATATAGGAATATCAAAACATCGCTTTTGTATGCTTTAAATATATAAATATTTTATTTACTGATTATAATTCCATAAAGCTGTAAGAAATAAATATAAGAAAAATTGGTACAATAAGCACATACATGCAAAATAATATGGAAATTTACAAGTAGAGATTCTTCATATTGTGGTTCTCTTAAAGACTAGAAGGAAGTTGGCCTTTATTTCCCAGGACCATTTTTTTTTCCCTAAAGTTAGGCAATTTTCTTTTTTTAGTGATTTATTTGTCTTTTTATTATTATGTTCTATTGAGGCAAGAGCAGTTAACATGACATATACTCTTAACAAATTTTACTACTAAGCATAGGCATGAGTTGCCCAGCAGCTCCTAAAATGTATTCATCTTGAGTAAAGAAACTTCATACTGCACAGCAACTTTTCATTTCCCTCTCTCCCTTGTCTCTGGAAACAACCATTTTACTCTCTGTTTCCATGAGTTTGACTATTTTAGGCACCTCATAGAGTTAGAATCATGCAGTGGTTGTCCTTCTGTGACTTCCTTATTTTGCTTAATACATCAATGTTGTCACAGACGAGTTCCTTCTTTTTTAAGACTGAATAATGTTCCATCAGGTGAATATTCCCCCCTCCTTTTTTTTTTTCTTTTTTTTTTTGCAGTTTTTGGCCAGGGTTGGGTTTGAACCCACCACCTCCAGCATATGGGGCCAGCTCCCTACTCCTTTGAGCCACAGGCACTGCCTCCCTCCTTTTTTTTTTTTTTTTTTTTTTTTAACAGTTCATCTGTCCATATAACAAATAGAGCCAGGCATATGTAAAACATTTGGATGTAGCATATCTAAATTAAAGATACTTTTTATAACAAAATTCCCAGTAAAAATTCAACAAGAAATTGGTTGAGAAAATTAGGATATCATCTTCTAAAATTACACACATTAAGCCATCTCCTAACTTGGAAAAAAAAATTAGGTTATGCTGAGTTTACTAACCAGTGCTGAGAAGAATTCTGGCCCTAGGGGCCTATCGGGTTATCTGCAGTGATAAGCTCCTATGTTTTCCTTGGCCATTGTTGAGAAAGCCTGTGATGGATTGCCAAAGATGATGCCCTGTCTGAGGAAAAGTCTTGTCTTAGAAGTTCTAAGAACTTTTATTAGTTCAAACAAGGACCTCTGTACATGTATAAGAATACAGACTGTCATTTCTAAGACAGGATTGTTTGGCAAAACTTTATATTATTATAAAATTTCAAATAAACAAAAGACTATGTTATATACATTGTCACTCACTATCCCATCACCCTACTGGAAGGGAAAGAGCATATTGATGTTTTGTGTTTATTGCTTTTTTTTTCTATCTGTTAAAACTGTTTTATCATATGTATCTATTAAGGATATAATATTCAGTTTTGCATGTGTTTTAGCTTCATAAAAATAGTATTGTATTATATGTTCTTTTATGACTTGTATTTTCTATTCACAAGCATGTCTAAGATACATTCATTTTATTGCATTTATGTCTATTTAATTCATTTTAATTTCTGTGTGGTATTCAGCTCTGAGAACACATCTTAATTTCACATTGATACTGGTGTTGCTTTCAGTGTTTTTCTACAATGAACAATGATACTAGGAGATTTTTGAGGGGGAGGGGGATTCGCCTTTTAATATATATTTGCAGAAATTTCTCTAAGGTAAATTTTGAGAGCTGAACTGATGAGTCACAAAGCATGTGACTATTCATGTACAAGATACCATTAAATTGTTTGCAAAGTAGTTGTATCATTTTAATGCTCATCTCAGTATATAAGAATTCCTTTTCATTGTAAACTCTAAAAATCCAGATTATCAGAATAGTATAATACATCTAAATCATTTTGGTAGTAATTTTCTTTTCCTTGATTACTACAATAGATTATCTTTGTATATATTTATTCATCTTTTGGGCTTTTTCTTCCGTGAAATATCTATCCATGTTTTTAGTTATTTTTAATTGTATATTTTTATTTTTTTACACCTTATTTAAGCTCTATTTTATATATCCTATATTATAACTCATTGGCCAGTTATGTGTCCTACAAATACTTGAACTTAGTTTGTGGTTTTTTTCATTTTCTTTTATTTTTGTTGGGGGAGTATCTTTTATTGAATGTAATTTCTTAATTTTATGTGAATCACATTTTCTGGAATTTTAATCATCAGTAATTGTTTTACTCCCTTAAAAAATTATTCCTTGTGCAGACAATAAAGGAATATTATTCTTCACATTTTCTTCTAAAAGAGTTAATGTTTCACCATTTACATTAAAGCCTTAATCTGTCTGTAACTAATTTTCATATTTATCGCTAGGTTGAAATTCAATTCCTTTTCCCCTCTTCTGTTAAATATTCCTCCCAGCACAAGTTATTAAATATTCCTTCCTTCTTCATATATATATGAATATATATATATATATATTTAGAATATATATATATGTATATATATATATATATTTTTTTTTTTTTTTTTGCTGGAGTTGAGTTTGAACCCGCCACCTCCGGCAATGGGGCTGGCGCCCTACTCCCTTGAGCCACAGGTGCCGCCCTACAGTATATTGTTTTTGATATACTGTGTCCATATGTTTTATTTTATTTTATTTTAATTTATTTTAATTTTGGAGACAGAGTCTCACTATTCTGCCTTTGGTAGAGTGCTGTGGCATCACAGCTCACAGCAACCTCCAACTCTTGGGCTTAAGTGATTCTCTTGCCTCAGCCTCCCAAGTAGCTGGAACTACAGGCGCCGGCCACAATGCCTGGTATTTTGTTGTTGTTGTTGTTGTAACTGTCATTTTTATTTAGCAGGCCTGGGCCAGGTTCGACCTGCCAGTCTTGGTGCATGTGGCTGGTGCCCTCACCACTGGGACCCAGGCACTGAGCCATGTGTCCATGTGTATGTGAACCTTTTCCTGGGCTTGCTTCTGACCTGCTGAGAGTGTACTTCTGATTTATTTATGATGATACTTCACTTACAGTCTTCGCTTGAGCATTGCTATGCCTATCTTTTATTTTTTATTTTATTTTTTTTGTTTGTTTACATTCCTTTTTTTTTTTTTTAATTTTTGTAAGACAGAATTTATTCACAGAAAAGAAAGAAAAGAATACAGAAAACATTAAGGCATCTGTTAGAGGGAGAAAATTCTAGTGGGGAGAGAGAAGCTCTCTCCGTTTCTCTCCCAGTCTT
>CAUYON010025570.1:0-37144 GCA_963573935.1 Arctocebus calabarensis | reverse complement strand
CAGAAAAGTTTCTACTAAAGTCCCTTGCTCACCCTGAGATGGGATCACTTGTTCTTTTCTTGCTAACACATTTGAGTTCTCTGTGGATTCTGGTTATTAAACCTTTGTTGGAGGCATAACCTGCAAATATCTTCTCCCATTGTGAGGGCTGTCTGTTTGCTTTACTTACTGTGTTCTTGGCTGTGCAGAAGCTTTTTAGTTTGATCAGGTCCCAGTAGTGTATTTTTATGCTGCTTCAATTGCTCAGGGAGTCCTTCTCAAAAAATATTTGCCCAGGCTGATTCCTTCAAGAACTTTCAGTTCACTTTTTTTTCTAGTATTTTTATAGTTTCATGTCTTAAGTTTAAATCTTTAATCCAGTGAGAGTCCGTCTTAATTAATGGTGAGAGGTGTGGATCTAGTTTCAGTCTTCTATAGGTCACCAGACAGTTCATCCAGCACCATTTGTTAAATAGGGAATCTTTTCTCCACTGAATGTTTTTAATTGGCTTGTCAAAGATCAAATAATGGTAAGTAGCTGGGTTCATCTCTTGGTTCTCTATTCTGTTTTATACATCTACCTTTCTGTTTTTGTGCCAGTACCATGCTATTTTGATCACTATCAAATTATAGTATAGTCTGATGTCTGGTAGCATAATTCCTCCTGCTTTGTTTTTATTTCTGAGTCATGTCTTGGCTATTCGAGATTTTTTCTGATTCCATATAAAGTGAAGTATTATTTTTTGAGATCTTTAAAGTATGACAGTGGAGCTTTAATAGGGATTGCATTAAAATTGTATATTGCTGGCTTGGCGCCTGTGGCTCAATGGGCTAAGGCACCAGCCATGTACACTTGACCTGGTGGGTTCGAATCCAGCCCGGGCCCGCCAAACGACAATGACGGCTGCAACCAAAAAATGGCCTGGTGTTGTGGCGGGCGCCTGAAGTCCCAGCTACTTGGGAGGCGGAGGCACGAGACTCACTTGAGCCCAGGAATTGGAGGTTGCTGTGAGCTGTGATGCCACAGCACTCTATCCAAGGTGACAGCCTGAGGCTCTGTCTCAAAAAAAAAAAAATTGTATATTGCTTTGGGCAGTATGCACATTTTAACAATGTTGTTTCTTCCCAGCCATGAGCATGGTATATATTTCCATTTGTTAACATCTTCAGCTATTTCTTTTCTTAGAGTTTCATAGTTCTTTTTATAGAGATCTCTCACGTCCTTCATTAGGTAAACTCCCAAATATTTCATCTTCTTTGGCACTACTGTGAAAGGGATAGAATCCTGACTGTTTTTTTCAGCATGACTATTGTTGGTATTGATAAAGTCTACAGATTTATGAGTGTTGATTTTGTAACCTGAGACACTGCTGTATTCCTTGATCACTTCTAAGAGTTTTGTAGTAGACTCCTTGGTGTTTTCCAGATATGCAACCATATAATCTGCGAAGAGTGAAAGTTTGATCTCTTCTGACCCTACATGGATACCCTTAATCACCTTTTCTTCCATAATTGCAATGGATAAGACTTCCATTACAATGTTAAAAAGTAGTGGAGACAATGGGCAACCTTGCCTGGTTCCTGATCTGAGTGGAAATGATTTTAATTTAACTCCATTCAATACAATATTGGCTGTGGGTTTGCTGTAGATGGCTTCTATCAGTTTAAGAAATGTCCTTCTATACCCATTTTCTTAAGTAGTCTAACCATGAATGGATGCTGGATATTATCAAAAGCTTTTTCTGCATCAATTGAGAGAATCATATGGTCTTTGTTTTTTAATTTGTTTATATGTTTAATTATATTGATAGATTTATGTATATATATATATTTTTGAGACTGATCCTCAAGCTGTCACCCTGGATAGAGTGCTGTGGCATCACAGCTCACAGCAACCTCCAATTCCTGGGCTCAAGCAAGTCTCCTGTTTCCGCCTTCCAAGTGCTGGGACTACAGGTGCCCGCCACAATGCCCAGCCATTTTCTGGTTGCAGCCATCATTGTTGTTTGGCGGGCCTGGGCTGGATTCGAACCCTCCAGCTCAGGTGTACGTGGCTGGTGCCTTAGCTCATTGAGCCACAGGCGCCGAGCCAGATTTATGTATATTGAACCAGCCTTGAGAACCTGAGATAAAACCCACTTGGTCACGGTGGATAATTTTTTTTTTTTTTGCAGTTTTTTTTTGGCTAGGACTGGGTTTGATCCCATCACCTATAGCATATAGGGCCAAGGCCCTACTCCTTTGATCCACAGGTGCTGCCCCCACCAAGTCATGGTGTATAATTTGTTTGATGTGTTGCTGGATTCTGTTTGTTAGGATCTTGTTGAATATTTTTGCATCAATATTCATTAGTGATATTGTTCTATAATTTTCTTTTCTTGTTGGATCTTTTCCTGGTTGTTGATCAAGGTGATGTTTGCTTCATAGAATGTGTTGGGTAGTATTCCTTCTTTTTCTATATTTTGGAAAAGGTTGAGTAATATAGGTGCTAGTTCCTCTTTAACGATTTGGTAGAATTCTGATGTGAAGCATCTGGTCCTGGGCTTTTCTTTTTAGGGAGATTTTGTGTAGTTGATGCAATTTCAGTTGATATAGGCCTGTTCAACATTTCCACTTCATTCTGGCTAAATCTTGGATGGTGGTGTACTTCTAAGTATTGGTCAATTTCCTTCAGATTTTCATATTTCTGAGAATAAAGTTTCTTGTAATATTCATTAAGGAATTTTTGAATTTCTGAGGAGTCTGTTCTTATTTCATCATTATCATGATGAAATTAGAGATTTTACTCTTTTTTTTTTCCTGGTTAGATTAGCCAAAGATTTATCTTGACCTTTTCAAAAAACCACCTTTTTGATTTATTGATTGGTTGTACAAGCCTTTTGTTTTCAATTTCATTTAATTCTGCTCTAATTTTGATTATTTCTTTTCTTCTGCTGGGTTTGGGATTGGAATGTTCTTCCTTTTCCAGTTGCTAGAGATGTCCCAGTAAGTTGTTAACTTCCTCTCTTTTTGATCTCTTGAGGAAGGTTTGCAGTGCTGTAAATTTCCCTCTTAGGACTGTCTTTGCAGTATCCCAGAGGTTCTGATAATTCATGTCTTCATTATTGTTTTGTTCCAAAAATTGGTAATTTCCTTATTAATCTTGTCTATGAACCAGCTATCATTTAGCATAAGGATATTTAGCTTCCACGTTTTTGTATGAGTATGCAGATTCCTTTTGTTACTGAGTTCAACTTTTATTCCATGATGGTCTGAGAAGATGCAAGGAATGATTTCTATTCTTTAAAATTTGCTGAGGTTAGACTTGTGACCTAAGATGTGATCAATTTTGGAGTATGTTTCATGGGCTGATGAGAAGAATGTGTATTCAGTTTTGTTAGGATGAAATGTTCTGTAAATGTCTGGTAAATCCAAATGTTGAATGGTTAAGTTTAAATCTAAAATTTCTTTGCTTAGCTTCTCATTGGAGAATCTATTCAACACTGCCAAAGGAATGTTATAATCTCTGACTATTATGGTGCTGGAGGAAATCAAGTTGCTCATGTCTGTTAGAGTCTCTCTTATATATTGAGGCACATGCTGGTTGGGTGCATAAATATTAATAATTAAAATCTCATCATATTGAGTATTACTCTTAACAAATATGAAGTGACTATCCTTATCATTCCTTACTTTTGTTGATTTAAAGGTATCTGTGAGTAAAATTGCAACCTCTGCTTTTTTGTGCTTTCCATTTTCCTGAAATATAGATGACCATCACTTCACCCTGAGTTTTATATTTATCTTTTAAGGTAAGATGAGATTCTTGTATACAGCAGATATCTGGCCTGAGTTTTTGTATCCAGTTAGCCAACCCTGTGCTACTTTAGAGGATAATTTAAACCATTCACATTAATTGAGAATATTGATAAATCTGGTAGAATTTTGGGTATTGAGTTTTTCCAAAGTCCAGTGGACATTTTTAATCCTTTGCCACTGTAGAAGTTGGAATTTGATCAAAAGTTTCTGAGTAAGTTTACTTTTGTGGTGGAGGATTGTGCTGGTCATTATGGAGGATAGGTCTGAGAATATCCTGGAGAGCTGGTTTAGTTATGGCAAATTTCTTCAACAAGTGAATGTCATACTGGATTTTGGGTTGAAGGTTATTTTGTTTCAGGAGATTAATAGTCGATGACCACCCTCTTCTAGTTCGAAAGGTTTCAGCAGAAAGTCATTCTAATATTCTTCCCCTTGTAGATAATGGGTTTCTTATGTCTGGCTTCTTTCAGAATTTTTTCCTTCATATTAACTTAAGTGAAGATATGATGTGTCTGGGGGTTGTCTTATTCCAGTTGAGTAGTGCTGAAACTGTCTGCTATCTGAATTTCAGAATCTCTTGGCATGTCTGGAAAGTTTTCCTTCATAATCTCAAAGAGCCTCTATGCTTTGTGAAGCAACTTCATTGCCTTCAGAAATTCCTATAAGGTGAATATTAGTTTTCTTTGAATTACCCTAAAGCTCTCTGAGAAAATGATGCATTCTTGCTGTCCATTTCTCTTCCTCTTTGAGTAATTGGGAGCATTCAAAAGTTTTGTCTTTATGTCAGAAATCCTTTTTTTTTGCTTGCTCCATTCTGTTAGTGAGGGATTCTACTGTATTTCTCAGATCTTTGAGGGTTTCAATTTCTTATCTCAGTGGTTCAAAATCTTTGATTTTGTTTTTGAATTCATTGAATTCTTGAGACAACTTTTGAATTGCTCCTTGAATTTCTAATTCCAACTTTACCTCCATTCTATTAGTCTTATTTGCAATCCAAACTCTGAATTTGATTTCTGACATCTTGGTCATTTGTCTATAAATGGGATCTTCAGTTGTACCTGCCATCTCGTTTTTTTGGGAAGTTGATCTACTCTGATTATTCATGTTACCAGAGTTTTTCTGCTGATTCCACCCCATGATTATTTTATGCCATTTGACTAGATAAGCAGATATGGTGAAGTTGTGTTGGGGGGCTCCTGGAGTAGTAATTAACCAGCCCTTTACCTAAGATCTGTGACTGGTGTCTGTACCTTTTCCCCTAGAGCTTTGCAAAGGACCTGTACAGTGCCACAGCCTGAGACACTGGGGACTTACTTGGTGTGGTGGGGCTAAGTGGCTCTGTCTTGTTTCCAGCTGGTGTCTGTCCTAGTCTAGTGAATTAGTTACTCTGAGTTGAAGTCTCAGCTGAGTAATACCAGCAATTAAGTCACCCCATCACCATGGGCAACAACTGGAAAAGGAAAATCAAACCTTCCCACAACCACGCACCCAGGGTACCACTTTGGATAGTCCTCAGGTGTTTGGTCCAGTCTGAGAGATCCGAATCAATTGTCCCAGACAACACCTGGTCTAAAATAAGGGAATTCATAAGGTCTCTGGCAACTAGATAGCAGAGGTGTGCTGGAAGCTCAAGTATGACTTGTTCTGGTGCTCTGTGGAGTCAGAAGGACCCCTCCAACAAATGAATTAGTCTGGGAAGGTTGATGCCTCCTTCCCCACCTTGCACCTCTGTCATACCCAATCACTGGTAAACCTGCAAGGGCTATGACCCAGTTCCCTCCAATGAGCAGATGCTCCAGGGGTTTGAGCCTGCCTGAGTCACAGAGAGACCTTATGTTTCCTCAGCTAGGCTTCTGCAGTCTGCCACCATCCAGCAGGGGAATCTGAGGCCTGACAACCTTAGGTGGTTGATGGAAGCTGGGGTGGTTGACTCAGTTCCAGCTACAGCACTGATTGATGTTGCTGACCCTTATATTTACGCAGAATTTGTGATTCTGTCCTGGTTATAATTCCCCTGAAACCAGGTGCTGTTTGAGTTCACAGAAACTGTGACTCAGTCCTGGCCTGTGCCACTGCCCAGAGCTGGTGTTTCTGCAGTCTGTGTTGGGGCAAGTGCAGTTCACATTTGGCTTGGAGTTCCAGCCTCGGCCTGGCTGCCTTTGTCTCAGTTATGATCCCCTGAGGGCTAGGTGTTTCTTAGGCTAATTAAAGCAGTCTTGGCTCAGCCCTAGCCTGGGAGTCTCTGCATAGGCATCTTCAATTCTCCATTCCACCATGCTCTGCCCAGGCCGTTACTGCCTCAGGCATACCCTTTGCTCACTGGGTCTGCGTTACTGTCCCAGATCTATTCCACTAGTGTCTGCCACCAGAAAAGATGTCTGGTTTTCTCTGGTTGCCCAGAGAGATAGAGAATGTCCTTCCAAAATATCCCCAGGGGGGTGAGCCCTATTGTTCCCACTGCTGCCTCTGCTGCTCTGTGCTAGGGGTGAGGGATACTGCCTTTCTGTTTCCTGTATGGTTCCTTCAGTCCACCATTTTCTCCTTACCCCTGTGCCACAGAATCAGCACAGACCTGCAACAGCCCATGCCCTGTCCACACCTCTCAAGAATATGCCCAAGAATCTGGACTCCATGGGGGTCAGGCTTTCAGATCTCAGGGTGAGAGTGAGGGGGAGTGCTTGGAGTTCAGAAGTGCAGGTAGAGAATATATACAGTTTTATGCCTGGTAGGAGAGTGCCATGGCATCCTAGTAGGGGAAGGAGGTCTGGTTTTTAGAGGGTCCCTTCTGTGGGATAAAATGGGAGGACAATTGAACTCTGCTCACTTGTTTGTAGAAAGTATACTGCAAGCTGTTCTCATGGGCAAGGGGACTCCCGTCTACTTGGTGATGGATTTTGTACCTTTTGTTTGTAGCCTTGGGGTTGCAGCAGAGTTGATGTGCATTCTTCAACCTTCTCTCTTGCCTCAGCTTCAAATCATCAGCTTACTTGCTAAACTTCTGTCCTTTAACTCTCCTTCTGGATGGTAGCCTCTGTGGAAAGGTGGTTCCAGTTGGCCATCTTGGCTCCACCCTTGTTTAATTTTTTAAACTGTGAATTTAGCAAATATGCTTTTTTGCTTAAGTCAGCTTAAGATGGTTTCTTTTCAATAGCCAAGTGAATCCCAACCATGTAAAACCATGGAGGTGTTCTTTTGAGTGTGGCCTGGTTGATCCTAGTTAACCCTTTTCTTATCTCCAGGAAGTCCCAACTTAATGATGCTCTCTAAAGAGTGGCTCTATAGGTTGCAAGGTTGTGACCCAAGAGCTATTTCTGGTTCTCACATGTACTTTGTGTGCTTGGCAAAGTGTTTTAAAAATCCAGTTGCTATCATTTAATAATTGGGAGATTTACCTAACTTAGCATCTAGCTTTTAGATTGTCTTGGTGTACTGAAGCTCTAGCAGTATTTGCCTCATGTTGCCACATAGAAACAGTTGGTAGGCACAAGATTAGAAGCTGATGATCACCTTTCCATGGGACATGTGCTCCAATTTGCTACAGACCTCACCATTCCCTATTACTTTTCATTCTCTCTCTTTCTTCCTTCACATTACCTGCCTGTACTCTACAGGCATTTTCTTTTGTGGATCCTGTGTTATGCAGACCCCTGGATTGTGTGGTCCTTCTTGACCCTACCAAACCTTCCCAGAGTGAAGCCAAAACAGATATTCCACATTCTGCAAGTTTCAATTGAGCTTTCAGTAGGTGAGAGCTCTCAGAAAGCCTAAAGCTGTCTGACATCACAAAGCTCTACAAACATGGAGAATTATTATCATTATTAATAACAACCAAAAGGACAGGAGACAAAGAAGTCATCCCCCCATGGCACTTCCCTCCCCACCTTCCAGCTCAGAGGTAATTTGTACCACTATGATGGCATTTATCACTGACTTTGACAGTTATTGTTAAACTACGTTGCAAATGCAAAGTGTTTACCAGACGAACTAAAAAGAACTGGCAGAAATAATGTGTAGGTACTGACTACCTTAAACTGTTCTTTCCATGAATTGCCTCAGCATTTCCCCAGGGCCCAGACTCGATGAAGAAGAAAAAAATGACTCCTCTGGGTTGTTGAAGGTGTGACTTGTTATTCCAGGCGATTGTCCCCTTGTCCTCCTGCCATTGCTACTGTAGACTCTTAGATCTTGAAAAGTCAAAGTGTCTCTCCCTTTGTCTCTATCTCTCCCTCAAATGGAAACTGATTGATGACAAGGCACCATTTTCAAGTGCAGATCGCAGGCAGAGGTCAGAGAAAGCATGTTGCTGTTACCTGCATGATGGTTTTATGTCATCACTGTGTCTAAGTCTCTGGATCCTTTCCTTCTCCCAACTCCTCCATCCCTGTGGCTTTATTTAATGCACATCCAGGACCCACTGTAATCTGTTCTGTCTCTCTCTGGGTCTTCCCCCTCTGTGGTCTCCTCCCTGCCATATCTCTGGCCCCTGGAGTGTGTTGTGTGGGTTTGCTTCTACATCCTGTTTGTCTATCTAAAATGTTCCTTCCAGCGGTGGCTTTCTGTAAACATCTCTTAAAAGACTTTCTTCGATGATTAAGAAGCTTATAGAACCTGAGTCTTAAAATTCTGAGAATGATCTCTAATTTCCAGGACCCCAGATGTACCAGCATGGCTCAGGGGAAGGAGAATGGCCTTTGGAGAGAGAATCACATGGGTTTGAGTCCTGGCTCTGTGACTTACTAGGCACGCTGTTCGGGACAAGTTGTAAACCTCTCTGAATCTCAGTTTCCTCATCTGTGAAATGAGCATAATGATAGTACCTAAATCTTGTTGTGAGGATTAAATATAACAACAGCCATAAAGTGTACACTGTCACAATGCCTGGAACATAGTGAATGATTAATAGAAACGATTAATGAGATGGATTCAAAGATAGATGGACATGAGGCAGACCCTCGAAATCTTCTGAACAAAAATCTTATCACCTTATGTTTTGATTTTAAGGCTTCTTTTCCCTAAAAGGCAAGTTTAGAGATGGATCTAGAAGTTTTTGGTTAATTAAGGCCTTGCCCCCCCCCCCCCAAATGCTTCATGTTGATTTTAAGATAAAGACCCAAATCCTCAGTGTGGCTTACAAGGCTCTCTGATGCAGTTTGGGTATTTGTCCCCTCCAAATTTCATGTTGAAATTTGATTCCCAATGTTGGAGGTGGGGTCTGGCAGGAGGGGTCTGGGCCATGGGAGCAGATCCCTCATGAACAGCTGGGGTGCCCTCCCCCTGAGGAGCAGGTTCTCATTTATTATTTCATGCAACAATAGTTGTTTTGGGCCTCTCCTCCTCCCTCTCTTGCTCCGGCTCTAGCGGTGTGACATGAATGCTCTCTTTTTGCCTTGACCTTGAATGGCAGCTCCCCGAAGCCCTCACCAGATGCAGATGCTGGCGTGACACTTCTTGTACAGCCTGTGGAACCAAGAGCCTACCTTTATTCTTTATAGATTACCCAGCCTCAGATATTCTAGTTTATAGTAACGCAAAGCAAACTAGAACACCCTCCATCGCCAGCCCCCGGCTTATGTCTGCAGCTCACTGCCCTGCTCCCTGAACCCTGCACCAGGCCCTTGCACCTGCCACTCTGCTGCCGATTCACCGCTCCCCCATCACTGACCTACTTAGCTCCTGCTCATTCTTGAGAGCCTAGGTGCTGTCCCTCAACACCTTCTACAATTCCCCTTGTATCAAACCATGTGCCTTTGCTCCAGAGCACTTACTGTGCTTCATTACTAGGTTTATTTGATCAATGTGTAATTTCTTGTAAGGACACACAGAAGTGTTTGGGCTTTCTCACCTGTGTTCCTAGGTAGCCGTACCAGTGTGCAGTGAAGTCCCCATGCTTACATAACTGCTGCTTGGCTTGATGCTACTTTTGTTCCCCTGGGTGTCAAGGTGCACGGGATCTTTCCACTGTGGAAATTGTGGATTGCAGCTCCCTGGCTGCCAGGAGCCAGGGCTGACCTCCCACATAACTTAGCTCACCAGCCGCCAGTGAGCTGAATAAAGCATGTTACACCTGCCCTCCATACCTGAGTTTTTCTTCAGTCTGGCTGGATTCGAACACCGACATTAGATTTCTCCACTGGACTGTGACTCCATGTGGGCAGGGAACAAATCTATAGGCAGCTCACTGCAGTGTCCCCAGCACCTGATGCGGCAGCTGGTCCATACGAGTATCTAGTAAATAATTAATAATTTGTTGATGTTCAGGTGGATAAGTGACTTGCTGAAAGTGAAAGCAAAGTATTTGCTTAGAATGGTGAAGTCTTACTTCTGAAACCCTCTCTCCCACAAAAGGACCAAATGACAAGTCATTAGAAGCTAGGAGATGGCTTGCTGAGCTGGGCTTGCTCCTAGAATCTGGGAAATCAACTCTTAAGGCAGGATTTATGAAGGAAGTGAACATTTTGATGTCAGCTGGTGAACTTCTTCTTTCCCATAGCTAAATTGGCTTCTAACTCAGGGACTAAGTTCTATTTTGGAAGGAGGCTGCTGCTGTTGCAGTGGCCTCACCATTTTGTCCACATTCCAGAAAATGCGGAACTGGTGAATGGGTGGCCTACCCCCGCCAACTCCCTGAGAGTTCTTACAGGGTTCAGGAGGTCAGCTCTTGTCTCCCAAGTTCATGAGCTGCAATGGGCATTCCTTAAATAACCCAAACCAATGCACACCTGCTCTTGATAAACAAATACTTATTGGAAAAAAAAAATAGAGAAAATGAATACTAACAAGTATGTCAATACCCAGAGATAACCATACTAACATTTGGGGGGCATTATGTTTCTGATTCTTTAAAAAAATATTCGTTTTTCTGCATGTGTTCTATTTGTAGTTATATGCCTATTTACATATGTATTACAAACTGATTTTTTTTTTTCAATTAGCGAATGTGTGAGGAATAGGAAATGTTCAAGAAAGCAGGTTTCTCTGCACTGCAGGCCTGATAGGCTAGAACAGGCATTGTTCCAAGAGGTAGGGAGTCCCCAGAACTGCAGAGCGCCTAATAAAGGTGCAAACAGTGGTCTTTGGAAGGGATACTGATGGGCAGGTAAGGAGTCAGGTGATGGTGCATGCAAAGGCATGAAATGGTGAGGCAGTTCATGTGAGACACCCCTTGGATACTTACCAGGAGATGCTATGAGTGTGTGTGTGAGGAGGGACCTCAAAAGCAGGGTCATGGTGCTGACAATCTGCAAGGTAGGGTCTTGTAGCTATTGGATCATTCATTTATTCACTTAAAAAGAATGTCTCGAGCGTCTAGCATGTGAGGTGCTGAAGTAGCTGGTGAGGATTGTAGGTAATAAAAAACATGATCTCACTCGAAACGTGCACTACCCATGTGCGTATGTAAAGTGCTTGGCACAGATTAGAAGCTTGATATGGGGCCAACTGTAGAGATGAAAATTACAGTAGAGCCTCTGTAAATTGACCACCCATGGGAGTGTAACAAACTGGTCAACATACGGAGGTAGTCAACATAAGGAACTCAATAATGTAATAAATCTGTAGAGATGAAAATAGATCAGAGGGAAGCTATTTCTAGGCCTGCTGTACCTGATATGTACACGTTGCATGTCCAGTCTATGAAAATCAGGTCAACTTAAGGAGATGGTCAGTGTAGGGAGGTGGCTAACCACAGAAGTTCTACTGTAATTACTTTGTCAGAGTATCATCTGTGGTTGGTCCTTTTTCCTATGTTTCCAAATCATCAGAAAGGGCAGAGAGCTAACTTTTTGTGACATCGTGTGTACATATAAACGGTTGCTGTAAATATGTACTGAATTCCTTTAATACATATGTAGCTAATGGAATGGGAGCAGTTTATGGTGCAGTATCAACAAAACCGGCTCTGCTTGCCATTAATTGTAGCTTTCTTACATTATTGAGAAGATTTTCCTTGGGGGCTTTGGAGTAAGTTATTGCTCCTTCAATCATATTTTGGTCCTTGGAGGACCAACTCTTAAGCCCAACTTTTATTGCCTGTTTTTTTTTTTTTTTTTTTTAATCACAACAGGGAAATGACGGCAGGGCGTTGGGAGAGGAGACTGTTCAGATAAGATGAAATGAGCCAAGATTGGAAGATGACATTTTTATTTGCCTTACAAATGGAGTGGATACAGTGGGAATGGCTCTGTGAATGAGATGAAGGGCTCTGCTGAGCAGCAAACTCAAGACATTCACTCTCGTGTGGAGGCAGATCACTGCCTAAATGGATTGGGTTCTGCAGGAGTTAGCTGTTCTCATTTCCCTGTACCAAAGCCTGGAGTTGAAGAGGATCCATTTCATGACCAGCACCAATGAGCTGTAATTCCAGGCATGATGTGTGTTTTTAATCCATTAGGCACAGAGTCTTTCTGGGTTTTTCAAGGCTCTACAAAAATGAAGCCTAGAAAAAAAAAAAAGCAAACAAACAAACCCTGAGGGTGGGACGCAATTACAAGAGGGACTTTATCTATCAAATGCCATCAGTGTAACCTAATTCTTTGTATCCTCAATGAATACCAAACAATAAAAAAAACAAAAACCAAAAAAACCAAACCTCAAAAACCTTATTGGCTTCAAGATGCAAAAAAGAAAATTGAAGTTAATGAATATTTTAAAAATTACCTACATACTGTGCCACTTTGTCAATATCACTAATTGGTAAATTTAGAGTTTGTAGGGATTTCATTATGTCTGAGAATGCACAGATAGTTAGAATTTCTCACTTTCAAGAACTTCTGAATATGCACAATTGCCAAGAAATCACAGGCAATCAAAAAATTAAGTAAGTCACTTATTGCCAAATAATTTTGGGAGCAAAATTGAAAAATGTTCTCAATTTTTTATAGCAAAAATCCATTTAATGTAGGATGTTGACAAATTTGTAATATGTTTGAAATGCCATCTGGTGATGCCTCCAAAAATAAGTGTATCTGGAGTATACAGAATTCTTAAAAAGGCCTTGTTATTCTTCCTTCTCACCCACCATTAAAATAGATCAGAGAGAAGTTATCTCTAAGGGTGGCTTTTTTTGTGAAGTGTTTGAACTTTATAGTAAATTAGATTATTGTTCAGTAAATACACATTCCCTCTCCCATTACCTCATGGGTGTTTGGCTAGACCATGTGACTTCCTTTGCCCTGGTGGTGGGTGTGGTGTACTTCCCTACTCTTGGACTGTTGAGTTGCTTAAGACTTTCTTTGGCCAATGGGATATGAAAAGACATAACCATTGTGAAAGCCTTGCCCTCTTGTGTTTCGGCCTTCTCCATAAGGACAATATGCCTTAGTTAGTTACTTAGAGAAATGAGATATCCTAAGAGCAGAGCTAGGCAGTTCACCCGTAGACCTCCAATCAACCCATGTAAGCCTGGTAAGAAATAAATGCTTGCTGAGAGCTTATGGTTGTTTGTTTCACAGCGTCATTGTGGCCATAGCTGACTGCTACAAGTTCCTATACACAGTGGTGTTTACTCATGTTTCTCAAGGAGTAGCAGTTATTTTCAATCCCATTGCTAGTTATTTGTTATTTGTGGCCATATTGCTAGGGTTATAACTCTGAAAACAAGTTCAGTTACTTTACACATGGTGTTCCCTCTGCCAGAAACTTTGTGTCCCTGCTCTTCACATACATGGCTCTTTATATTTGGCTCTGGCTTTAAATATTACTCCCTTGGAATGATCTTCTCTGATCCATTATTTAAGTACACCTGTGGTGGAGCCTACTATTCACATATTGGAACATCTACATTCCCCTTTCTTGTCTAAAAGGAAGCCCCATTTTGCGGGGGGAGAGAGGAAAAGGAAACTTTTCAAACTTCAGAAAAGTAGCAAGAATAACACAAATAAGTTTTGTCCTTTCCTGAGTCATTTGTAGGTTTCTGACTTAACTCCCTTTGTTTGTCAATATTTCACTGTGTAATTCTTATAAGAAAGGGCCTTCTCCCATCTGCCCATACCACAGACACTAAAATCAGGAAATCAGCTCTGATACATTAATACCATCTAATCCACAGGCCCCTTTGGAGTTCCATTGACTGTCTCAATAACATCTTGTATAAAGGACCCAGCACTGGATACCACAGAACATTTACTTGTCCTTGTTCTGGAAGCTTCTTCAGTTTCTTTGTTACTTTCTGACCCTGATTCTATGGAAGAGTACAAGCCATTTATTTTACATAAGGTCTCTCATGTGGGATTGTCTGGTGTTTTCTCATGACTAGATTCAGGTTATATTTCCATTTTAGGCTTCAACACCCCATGCTGGGTCTCTGTCCCAGACCCTCTCATGGCTACTTACCTATTTTCTCCCATTTAACAACTTTTAAGACTGAATTTTTGAGAAAGGAAGATAAAAACCTGATTTTAATTCGGATGACATAGACTCTATTAAAAGAAAAACACCCTTACATTTTCCAATCTTTCATGAAACTAGCTGTGGCCATGTGATTTGATTTTAGCCAATGAAATGCAAAGAGAAAGGAAATATGAGAATATTCTCAGAGGGAAGATCACACCTTTCTTTGTTCTTTCTTCCTATTGTTGGGCTTGGATTAAGATGCAATGACTGGATCTCCAGATGCCATATTTGACCACGAAGACAAGTCCAGATGAGAAATGATGGTTTCCAAATTAAGACCATTGCCTAGGGAGGGATATTAAAGAGAATGTGGCACTTGGTTGCATGTGGAGTGCAAGGGAGGTGGACTCAGAAATGATGTCCTAGGTGAATGGTGATGTAGCTGGATGAATGGTGATGATAGTCCCTGAGAAAGGGAGCCCAGAAACAGGAGTACTATTCTACTTGGGAAGAAGAATGAATTTATTTTTGGGCAAGTTGAGTTTGAATTACTCAGTGAACATCCCCTGGAGTTCTCTAAAGTCACAGGAATTGGAAACAGATTTCAATATGGAGTCAGGTGATGAAGGGTCAAATCATGATTCAGCTACTTGGAAGGTAGGCTGAAAGTGAGACTTTGAGCTTCTTGTTTCTTTTCTATGTTAGCCTCAGCACTGATCATGTCAGATACTGTTGAGACAGAGCTCTAGGACTGACAATGGCTTGAGGGGCACTGGTACAGATTACAGGAGTCTTTGTTTTAGAAGAAAGCAGAGGGACAAATCCCTTCTAAGGATCTTTACCTAGTCTACCCTTGCTTCAGGGAGTGATACAGATTATTTTTTCTCAAAGAGTCTTTGCTCTCTCCTTTTCTGGTAAAAATGCATTACTTTATCCTATCCATTAAACAACCTTGTGAGGAAGATACTGTTATTATGCCAGTTTTACAAATGGGGTGACTGAGGCGTAAAGAAGTTAAGGTGCCTGAGGTTATATTAGAACTGAAGAACTCTGATTTAAGAGCTTAACTTCTTTTTTTCTTTTTTCTTTTTCTTTTTGAGACAGAGTCTCAAGCTGTCACCCTAGGTAGAGTGCTGTGGCATCGCAGCTCACAGCAACCTCAAACTTTTAGGTTTAAGTGATTCTCTTGCTTCAGCCTCCCAAGTAGTTGGGACTACAGGTGCCCACCACAACGCTTGGCTATTTTTGTTGTTGTTGTTGCAGTTATCATTGTTGTTTTAGCTGGCCTGGGCTGGGTTTGAACCCACCAGCCTTGATGTATGTGGCTGGTGTCCTACCCACTGAGCTATGGGTGCTGCCAAGAGCTTAACTTCTTAACCACGAGGCTATATTGCATTCTAACAACTTGTGCCTAGTGAATTTTTACTCCTGTTGCATCTCAAAGTTTATAAAGAGCTTTCATATACTTTATCTTTTTTGGTCCTCCCCACAACCCCATAGGGCAGATAGGGCAGATGTTATCACCCTTTTGGAGATGAGGGTACCAAGGACCAAAAAGATAATGGGCATATCCAGGGTGACCCAGCCAATGAATGGCAGGGCTACATGAGAATTGTGATCTTCTGAAGCCTAACCCCAACCCTAACCCTAACCCTAAGAGCACTTTTCCTATGGTACAGTCTCACTTCTCATTAGCATCTTTGAAAAAGATACTCATTTTATTTGGGCATTCTTAGCTGCTCAGAAGAAAGCAATACCCCATCTGACATTGTGGGAATCATTTCACAGATGGAAAATGGAGGCTAAATGGAAGCCTTGGTTATCCAGTGTATTGGTGGCATTTGTGTTGCTGATCCACAGCTCGGTCATGGGAGAGGCTGGGTCTACAGTGAACCACTTCTGGGATGTCTGGGGAAGAGAGAGGTCAAATAATAGAATTTCCCAAAGCAGAGAACATTCGCCCAGACATTCTCCCAAACTGGGAGTTATGAAAGAAAAAATGGAGAGAATGACAGAGCATTCCAGCATATCCCTGTGACAGGTAGAGCTGGTCATTCTAACATCAGATTTGCAAGGACATTGCAAAGAATTTCCAGTCATATGCATTAAAATTGTCTGGCTTTTTCTTGTGCCAGAGTCTCACTGACATCGAGGAATTTGGCTGCTGCCTGTGTCCTCTGGGTTGTGCAAGGATTCAGTGTCATAATAGACAATGTCTGCCAGAGTTTAAAAAAATAGAAAGCTACAAGAAATTGATTTTCATTAACTAAATTTTCATGTCTAGTGGAAACATACTTTAGTTTGCCTTTATCTGATGGTTACTCACTTTGAAAGTTGTTCTGGGAACTGGGTGCAGAAAAGCTGCCACTTCAAGATTCCTTGTGCCCAGAGGGATTTCTGAGGAGATGATACATTGTTTTGCATAAAGAAGTCTCAATGTTCTCTTCTGTAAAATGGAATGATTATTAAAAGAATATATAAAACATACCATATAACATATATTATATGTAACATATACATGTGCATATTATAGTATATGTAATGCATAGTGCGTGTGCATATTATATACTATATTTATATTATTCAACATAAGGCCAGGAATGGACTAAGAGCTCAATAAAAACAGTGATTAAAATCAATTAGACCTCATTCCTCTCCCAGCTCCTTCTTTAATGAGTAAGATTTGGTGATCTCTTAGGATGAATGGGAATATTCCCAACTGAATTAGGGAAGGAAAATGAAACTCCAGAAATAAAATTACCCCAAAGGAGAAAGGGCATCCCAGCTGTTGACCCCGTTTAACACTGGAAGAAGAATAGATTAGGATAGGACCAATACAGGTGTGCAGGATAAGAGCCTGGTGGGGGGACGTAAGATGACAGGTCTGAGTGTTTTCATATACTTTCAAAGAGCTGGAAACTGGGAATGAAGTATAGAGGGGGATCACTGTGTCCTATGTGGAGACTAGACTGTGTGAGCAGTGTCCCACCTATTGATAAAGACACCCTAGCTGTACTGAACTGTTTTTTTTTAAATTATCTTTATCATTAAATCATATCTGTGTACAATAGTGCAATCAAGGGGTACAATGTGCTGGTTTCATATACAATCTTAACTGGTGGGGCCACACCTACAGTGCATCTGAACTGGTTTTTGACAGTGACACCTTATGGCAGCCTTAGGCACAAGGAGAAGTGAAAACAGGGTGGTGTGTTGGTGGAGAATGGATCAGACTTTTTAGGTTTCTGTCAGCCTGGAGTTTGGAAGGGATGTTTGGATTAAGTGAGTCTTCAAGAGTTTGGGGCCATGAGAATGAAAGCTGGAGGAAGATACCGGACTTCTTGTTCCCATAAGCAAATGAGTGTGGGATTAATTGGAAAAGAGACACGACTTTCCCAGGTTAGTGAACAGGGTCATACCATTTACAGACAGGGGAGCTCATTTAACCCTCATCACAAACCTTCAAGGTTGTGTCATTACCCAAACCCTTTATTTTGCTGTCTAGGCACTGCATGCACTGATTCCTGCCCACACCTTCCATCTTTCCTCTATTACCTGATCTAGCAACACTGGCTTCCATTGTTTTCCACTAAGAAGTCAACCTCTTTTCCACCTTGGTGCTTTTGATGTGAGTTTCCTCTGTCTGGAATGCTGTTCCCCATTCTTTGTATAATGCGCTCACTCCGGTCTATTGGGCTTCACCTTAATTGTTACCCTTTCAGGGAGGTTTCCCAGTCATGCTCCTCACCTCAACCTCCCTGACTTTGTAGTCTTCACCATCCCTGAAATCATCTTGGTCACATGTTTGCATGTTTGGAAGCTGTTTCCCCAGGAGCTCGGTGACAGTAACTTTGTCATGGTTGCTCAACATAGTATCTTCAGGGGCCTGAAGAGTGTCTGGTCCATACTAAGCACTCCATGAATATTTGTTGGAAGATTTAACAAACCTTCATTTTACCCATAAGTATTAGGAGCAAAGAGAAATGAAATCACTTTTCACAGTGATACAAGGTAGCATTTCAGTGTTCCAAAACCCTACCTCTCAAGCATCCACTAGTCCAACCAAACGCTCTTGTGTTTCTCTTCCTGAACACTTTTTCTGGTTATAGACTCTCTTTGTCCACCCATATGGATGCATGGAAGTGGTAGGGAAAGTAATACCTCCACCTGGGAGCATTTCTCCATCAGAAACTGATGGGAGTTGGTGGGTAGCTACCCCAGCTCTCACCCCTTGGGTAAAATAACTAAGAGGTGAGTTCAGTGGTGTGTCAGAGCTGGCTCATATCAGCTTGCAAGAGCAGGTCATGTGCTTTTTTTCCCAAGTCATTGTTCAGGGATGTCACCTTAGTAGTGTGAAGTTAGCCATAAGGGGAGTATTTACACCATGAATATGGGCAGACACTGCAAATCTAGGCTTTCGACATTTTTTGGGTGAGTTAGCCATTAAACCGTTACCAGGACATGACTAGATGTGTTCTATTCCATCTCCTAGAGTTTACCAACAGGGTTAAGCCCCAGTTGTCCAAAATGGGAACGTGTTTGGTAACGTGCTTTGCTTTATTGGCTGCCTCCACCACCTCTCTCATTTCCCCTACCATATTTCATTTACTTCCCAAATAAACTACTTGTACTTGGATCCTTGCCTCATGATCTGTTTCTGAGGAAACCCAAACTAAAACATATAGCTAGTAAGGGATGAAACCAGCAGTTAAAACTGAGCCTGTCTGACTTCAAACCCATGTGCATTTTACTGACACTCCATCACCTCTTAGTGTCCTCCTTGTTCCTTGCCAATCCACAGCGATGGGAGTCCTCTTGATGGGGGTGGGGGGAGGGCTCTAAGGAGTGAGACAAACACATTATATTGATGAAATTAGCTGGCAATTAAGAAGTTATCTTTCTTATGCTAGGGGCTTGATGAATTAGATAACACACGAGGAAAATCTAATTTACTTAGTAAATTATTCTTTGTTAAAAAAGATTTTAAAACATAGTTATATTTTCCATAAAACATGTGGGAGCCAAGACAGATTTTATTGCTCTCTTGGGGAATGATCCACAGCGTGCTTCCATTTCATGCTTGTTGTAATTTACTGTTTATAGTCCGTAACTCTCCGTTTAAAGGCTGGTTTGAATATTTAAGAGCCTCAGCAGGTGTTTTAACAGAATTGACACAGTGATGGTGTTAGGTGCGAGCTCATCTTCCCTCAGCTGAAAAGAGGCAGAAGGGGAGAGTGGAAGGGCTCAGTGTCAGGGCCCTTTGGTAGATAAGGCAGAAAAACTCAAGTTGGCCTCAGCAGAAAAGAAAAAAAGACTAGATGCTTTAGAAAATTGGAAAGTTCAAGGATGTGGAATTCACTTCAGGCATGGTTAGATCAGAGGTTTTCTGCTGATAAAGTCTCTCTCCCTCATCAGAATATGAGCTCCACAGGGATAGGAGCCTTGTCTGTCTTGTTTGTTGCTGCTTTCTCCATGTTAAAGAACAGCGCCTGGCACACAACAGCAGCAACAAATACATAGGAGCACTTCATACAGGAGTGGCATAGTCTAAGTGTTCCATATATATTAACTGACTCCTCCCAACCCAATGAGGTAGATATCTATTAATTATTGTTATTATTGTTATTATTATTATTATTGAGATAGAGTCTTACTCTGTTGCTCTCAGTAGGGTGTTATAGCTCACAGCAACCTCAAACTTTTGGGCATAAATGATTCTCCTGCCTCACCTCCTAAGTAGCTGGGACTACAGGTGCCCACCACAATGCCCAGCTAGTTTTTCTATTTTTAGTAGAGACAGGGGTCTCCTTTTTGCTCAGGCTGGTCTTGAACTGCTGAGCTCTAGCAGTCCGTCCTCCTCAGCCGCCCAAAGTGCTGGGATTACAGATGTGAGCTACTACACCCAGCTGATATCTATTAATTATAATCCCCATTTTTCTGGATGGGGAGACGAAAGCACTGAGAAGTCATATGAGGTCAGACAATTAAGTTTGCAAACTCATCCTAGAAAAAATGCTACATACCTCATTGCTGAATGAGATACAGTCACCAGACGGCCAAGGGGACCACTCACAGTGATATTCAGCAAAGAGGTACATAGCACTTTTTCTAGGATGAGTTCTAGAACCTAATTTTCTGACCTCATATAGCTAGTAAGGAGGGAAGCAGGGATGCTAACTTAGGCTCTCTTGCTCCAGAGTCTGTGCGCATAACCATAATGCTATGTTAATTCGCAAATAGTTGTTGATTGAGTGAATGAATAAGTGAATAATGATAAACTTCCCAGACACGTAATCGGGAGCTAGCAGTGATGACAGTTATTTGGGCAGCCTCTGTCTTCTGTATCCCATTAGCTTTGGCTCAGGCAAAGCAGATCGCTTGAGCTTAAGCATTTGAGGTTGCTGTGGGCTGTGATGCCACGGCACTCTACTCAAGGCCACAGAGTGAGACTCTGTCTAAAAAAAAAAAAAAAATGGTGTAACTTAGTAGATGTCAATGAGTTTTAGCTATTACTTTTACTATTTTATTACTATTATATAGCAAAGTGTTTGTTACTTTGGCTATTTTTTAAAAAAACCTGTTTCTATCAATTAAGGATAGAGTGGCTTCATTGAGCAAACTCTATAAGCAAATAGGGAAGGGGCTTTAATTTGCCTCTGTTCTCAATTTATCATTGGGGATTTGACAGTTCTCTGAAGGCTGACTAGCTGCTGTGTATAGACTTACCTTTTCTTTTTCCTATTAGTGTCATTAATTGTTTTAGGACATCTCTGCTAACCCACTCCCCCAATGACCACTTACCTTGGAGCTTCTGTGGCCCTGTTGAGAACCTGGCTTCCCCTGGGCTCTTTAAAGTTAGAGCACTGAATAGTCAAAATTGAACCTGTCTTGGTTCTATTTCTGAGATGCTCAGAAATAACCAGGATTTCTCTGCAGATGTCATACAGAACCCATTATTTTGGCAGAACCAGATCCAGGTTTTGTGAGACTTGAAGCTTATGCAATTTGGGGATCTCCGTTGAAGAAAAAGAACATGAAATGCGCATATAAAATTAGGCATAAAAGGGAGTACTCGTTTGGAATGAGAAATTAAATCAAAAGTTCCTGGCATCCTTGGACCTTGACATTCCATTTCTCTGAGACCTGTGCAGGTGATTTAGCAGAAATGTGGAGAGGGAGTGCTTCCTCCTCACATTAGAGCCTCCCACAAGTCCAGCATGCAGAGAGACCAGTCCAAGGAAAGACTCTGAAGCCTGAACTGCATTAGGTCCATGGCAAATTTGCCTCTGCTTTCTAGGGAAGTAGACAACAGAGGTCTCCTCTGAACATTGAGAAGGGTGTGTGTGTGTGTGTGTGTTCATGTTTGTGAGATCCAAGTCAAGTACAGAGGAACCTTTGAAACTTTAGGTTGCTCCCTCTCTGATAATATGTGTAAACTCATTTCCCAAAGTAGTTGTAAAATATTTTGTTTCCATCTTTCCCCCAGTCAGCCTACTTAACTCCACCCCAAGGAGGTCATCACATGCTTTCAACACATGCACGGGCGGGCGCACATGCTCGGCCACCTCCCACCAGAAGGGTTTGACACCTTCCGCAAATCCTTAGCTGTAACTTAACACAGCTTGGTTCGTTGTCTGATATCATTAACATCACTAGGCTGGTTTCCTTTTTTAATTTTCCTTTGCCAAAACCCCATTTGAAATTTAATGTAGAATTATTTCTCTGTAACAAAATACAGAGAGGGTTCCAGGTTACAAACACCCTTTCAGTATTGAATTCAGAGGCTTTTCCAAACTCTCAGATGTGCATTGTGGAAAAGGTGAGGTGTTCATGCCAAGTGTTTCTCCAGAGGGTGGGAAGGGGCCTGATGAGATGGAAACCAGGAAGACAAACCTGACGCTTTGTGTGAACATCAATTATTCATGAACTGCTATCAGCATGAAGGCCAGGGTTCACTGATTCTGTATTTAAAAAACACACACCTACTATGTGCCAGAGATGGTTGTAAGTGGTGATGAGTTAGCATGTTAGTTTGCTGGGGCTGCCATAACAGTCCAGGAGGCTTGAACAACATACATTTATTTCTCATAGTTCTGGAGGCTGAAGTCTGAGATCAAGGTGTTGGCAGGTCTGGTTCTTCTGAGGCCCTTCTCCTTGGCTTGCAGCCTGCTGTCTTCTAGGCTGTGCCCTCACATGGTCTTTCCTCTGTGCACACACATTCCTGGTGTTACTCTGTGTGTACAAATTTCTTCTTATAAGGACACAAGAGAGATTTGATTAGAATCCACCCTAACAGCCTCATTTTAACTTAACTACCTTTTTAAAGATTCTGTCTCTAAATACGGTCAGTCACATTCTGATGTATTGAGGGTTAGGGGTTCACATATGATTTTTTATTTTTTGAAGAGGGGACACAATTCTGCCCATCACATGTGGATGGCTGGAAAAAGCACCATCCTGCCTCTGACCACACTGAATGCTGGCTGGACTTGAACAGGGCCACTGCTCCCTGAACCTTTCACCTTATCAAGGGGCACCTATTAGCACACACGTGAGCTCCTTGTCTTCCTTTTAGCCCCAATTGTTTTCATTCCCCAGAACTGGAAAAAGAGATATTGTATTGTATCGTATCAGAGTGAAGAATGTGGGCTCTGGGTTTAAATTTTCACTGTGCCCTTTTCAGCGGAGCTTTCTGGGAAAGTGATTTCATGTCACTAAATTTGTTTCCCTTTTGTAAACTGGGGTTAATAAAAGTGCTTTACCTCCAGGATTGTGGAGTGGATTAATGAGCATAGCATAGTAAACATTCCTGGAATGCTAGCTGCTGTTAACAGGATTATGTAGGTTGCAAAGAACAGAAACTCATTGCAAGTCATTTAGACAGTAAAAGGAGGGAACATACTGACTCACATAACCAAATCCAGGAATGTAGGAGTGCAGTTGGGCAGTAAGGTCAACTGAAACGATGCAGGAGACCATTTCCCACACAGCTCACAGCAACCTCCAACTCCTGGGCTTAGGTGATTCTCTTGTCTCAGCTTCTCAGGTAGCTGGGACTACAGGCACCCACCACAACGCCCGGCTATTTTTTTGTTGCAGTTTAGCTGGGGCCGGGTTTGAACCCGCCACCCTCAGTATATGGGGCTGGCGCCTTCCCAACTGAGCCACAGGCGCTGCTCGAGGAGACCATTTCCCATGTTTGTCATATCTGTTTTTTTTTTTTTTCAGATTGTTTTTTATCCTTGGCTAGAATCATGGCTGCCAACAACCTTCTCTGTTTCATAATGGAAGAACTTCTTAAGTGGTTACAGTATGAAAAAAATCCTAGGGAAGAACTCTGGTTCAGTCCAGTTCACATGGCCACCCATGTAGCCAGGTCAGGGTATGAGATGTAGGTCCTTTTAAAGCTGCTTAGGTAGAACAGGGGCTTCTGGGAAGATAAAAGTAATTAATGCTGCCTTATCCAAATGGTCTTTGCACTATGCTTGGAACTTGGCAGAAATTAAACAAATTCCCTCTTTCTCTTTTTATCTGACCCTCATGCCCTTTTTGGTATACAAAAGAGTAATCCAGAAAAGATACTCAGCTCAACTGAGAGACCTGAGTAGTGAGAAAAAACTTTTTCCAGGATATTAGAAGGAAGGAAGACATTACTGTCCAAGATCACCTGGGAGACTTGAGGCAGATATATACCTTCTTGAAGACTAGATACATTTCAACTAATGACTCATGTTTAAGTTTGGATAGCTAATTGATAATTCATGTAAAGAGTCTTGGCAATTGTCCATGCCCATTGATCTAACAAGTCCATTTCTAGAGTGTAAGGAACTATGAAGAGTCTAAGACAATATCCTACCTGCAAGCTAACAGTTTGGCCTGTCAGAGTTTTTGTGGAAGTTGGCAGAAGGCATGAGACTCTGGGTTCAGAGATAGGGAACTTTATTTTTCATGGCACAATGGTAAGCTTAAGCCTTATATTTGTACTGTTCCCCTTGACCCCCAAGTCCTTAAGGTTTACACAGGAGTGGGTCCAGGTGGATGCTGTGCATGCAGTAGATTTGCATCACAGCTAAGGAACCCCATGTTTAGGAATCCTGATCTTTCCTTTAAGTGCCACCCAACCTTTGCTCTGGAGGGAGATATTGTCCTGCCTTATTATCTCTCTATTCTAAGTCTGTTAGTGTTACAAACATCCTTGTAGAGATAGCCTGGAATAAAAGCTAATGCAAGATGTGCAGAGATGTGAGAGACACACAGAGAATGATTGCCTAACATAGCAAATCTTTCCTAAGGAAATTATACCTGAAACACATGCAGAAAAATTATTCACAAAGCAGCAAAAATCTAACATTAGGGGAAGAGGTTAAACAGACTATTGTTGGAATATTCTGCCATTTCTAAATTTCTGAAGGTCTTGGAATGACGTGGAGATGTTCAACTTAAAATCTAAAGTGAGAAAAATCACTTTATATTCAATTGAATATATTAAATTGAGTATATGTTTTTATTAACTATGTAGAATTGTCCATTATAGAAAAACTTGGGAGTGAAGTTGCTAAAATGTTGGTAGTCTTTGGGCAGTGAGTATAGGTTCAATTGCTCTTCTTTCTTTAGCATTTTTTCTTGGTTTTTCCATAAGAACATGTGTTACTTTTATAACAGAAAAAAAGCAAGATAAATTACTTTTGAATTGATAATTTACTTTTGAGTCCAGAATTTGGCAAAAACAAGAAAAGAAAGCATAAAATAAGCAAGGGGAAAGAACGGTTTCAGTTAAATTACAAGTCCAATTAAGAGATTAGCTTGGCTGCAAAATATGTTTTTGACAGACAATTAGTCTGGGCAAGTCAAATGTTTCACAGTGTGTTCTTAAAGGGCAATTAAAGTAATTCATATTTGATGTGTGGAAGTGTTGTGGTAATTGGGAAACTTCCCCAAATGGCAGTTGAAACTGGCCTGGAGAAGAAGTTAGGTTATATCCGTGACAAGCCATCTAGCTGGATCTAGTAAGGAGGCTTTGGGCTGGGGTTATTTTTAAGGTGGAATTTTCGGTTAGGCATAAGAAGTGATGTTGGGAATAGAATGGAAGTATCAACATTAAAAACATAAATAATATTCAGTATAGTATAAATATAGTTGACCAGTTTGAAGTCTGTGAGTTCACTTACATGTGGACTTTCTTCTGCCTCTGCCTCTGGTTTGGCAAGACCCATCACCTTCCTCATGGTGAAGGTGACAAGGATGAAGACCTTTATGATAATCCACTTCTACTTAATGAATAGTAAATACACTATCTTTTCCTTATGATTTTCTTAATAACATTTTCTTTTCTCTTACTGTATTGTAAGAATACAGTATGTAATACAGATGTAAAATATGTGTCAATCAACTGTTTATGTTATCAGTAAGGCTTCTAGTCAACAATAGGCTATCAGTAGGTATGTTTTTGAAAAGTCAACAGTTTTACATGGATTTTTGATTGTGTAGGGAGTCTATGCCCCTAATTCCCACTTCACTTAAGAGTCAACTGTAGTATCAGCCCCAATCATACCACACATATTTTGAGTGTCAGACATTGCACTAAGTAATTTATATGTCTGTTAATTTCTATGACTGTCCTATGCAATAGAAGTGATTGGGTCTCCATATTACTGACGAGGAAACTAAGGGCCAGAGAGGTCACTTGGCTTGTTTGAGGATACACAGCCAGTTAGTAATGGAGCTGGAATGGGAGTCCAGGTAGTCTGACCCCAGAGTCTTTATTCACATGTCCCTGGACTTACATACTGGAATTTCTTTGAAAATACTAGTGTTTTATAACTTTCTCTGTAGTTTCCTGGTTAAGGTAATCTGATTTCCCTCCAAGGCAAGCAGGGTATATTGTATTTGCTACATTTGAGAGAGAGAAAAGCTGAAGTTCAGAAAGGATTAGAAATTTACCTACATTACATGGTGAAAGACTAGGAATGTTTCAATTTTAAAATAGAAGAGCTTTTATATGAGTGCTATTTAATTTTATTTAATAATGTCTTTTATAGTCCAGGAAACTTAATGTGAGGTGAGGTGGTATATTAGCCAAAACTCTTTTAGTTATATCTTGTTATTGCTCATGTGGGTTCAAAACCCACAAATAGACCTGGATCTTGGGTAGGATCCAGGAACTTCAGTGATATACTTTGGACTTGGTCTGATCTCTACTTCTCAGCTCTTTTTTCATCCATTTTGGCTTCATTATCAGGCTCATTTCTGATAATGAAACCGCAGCTCCTGACTCACCACCTTCCAGTTTAGTAACCCTAGGAGAGGACGAACTTTGCCAAGAGCACTGACATAAGAAGCCCTGGGGATGGGTCTCATTGGATCATACGGGCACATGCCTGTCTCTGAACCAATTATTGTGGTATTGGAAATAGGAGATGGTGATCAGTCAGTTCTGGTCATATGCTCATCCCTATCTCCGGGGGATGATGTCAGCCCTATCTAAACTAATGAGTGAAGAGTGAAGGAAGGACTATTGTCTAAAACAGTGGTTCTCAACCTTTCTAATGCTGCAATGTATTTTCATTGTTAAAAAGGGGTCGTGACCCACAAGTTGAGAACCACTGGTCTACAAGAAAGCAGAAATGCTCTTTTTTTTTTTTTTTTTTTTTTGAGACAGAGCCTTAAGCTGTCGCCCTGGGTAGAATGCCATGACATCACAGCTCACAGCAACCTCCAACCTCTGGGCTTAACTGATTCTCTTGCCTCAGCCTCCCAAGTAGCTGAGCATACAGGTGCCTGCCACAACATCCAGCTATTTTTTGGTTGTAGTTATCATTGTTGTTTGGAGGCCTGACCTGGATTCGAACCCACCAGCTCTGGGGCTAGTGCCTTAGTCGCTTGAGCTACAGGCACCGAGCCAGCAGAAATGCTCTTATAAGGAAAGCAGAATGGGGATGAGGGGTAAGGACCCAGGGGGTTGAGCTGGAATGGAATTAGACCCAAACAGCCAGAGTTTAGAGTGTGAGCTGAATGTTGGGAGCAGAATTTGCAAGGTGGTGTGTTAATCTAGTTTATAAAAAAAATAAACTCCAATACAGGATTAAACATATGTGATTTTTATTAAGGGAACTGCCTATGAGAGAAAATACAGACAGAGGATGCCTGAAAAGGCCAGGAGAGCCTTCAGAGGGCAATGTGAGTCTGATCCTGAGTGAAGAAAGAGGGAGGGATGGAAGTTAGGATGAAACTCATAGGGGAGATCTAAAGCCAAAGGTGAGGAAAGAGGAATCCTGTGTCTCCCAGGAAGGGGTCTGCCATGCTCAGTCATTAGTTGGGAGCACCCCCTCAAAGCATGTGGATCTCCCAACACAATAGAAGGGAGCTTTGGTCAGTTATAATCCCTATAGAAGGAGGTCTGTGAGGGCCATTATTAGGGTCACCACATTATGAGCACTGGGTTGGCAGAAAATTTCATTTGGCTAGTGCAGTATTTATATTTTAAAAAATCTGTATATTTTACATTAAAAAGAAAACTCATGGATTTTCTGCTTCTGTTTAAAAAAGTACAGGTAGTTTGTCAACATTTGTTTTCCATTTCCACAAATGTTACAAAATTGAGTCCTTGATGCCTCTTTGGATGTGGGGTATGCTCTCCTGTTTGCCACAGTCTTCACCAGGCCCTAGTGTCTGTCCTATCTCTAGTATTCTTCACTCATTTGTGTTACTTTCTGACCCCTGTAGTCATTTAAGTTTGCAACTAACTGAGAAAGTGAGACCCTGGAAGTCAAGTTCAGCCATTGAATTGAAGAGCAAATCTGGAGATTGGGAGAAAAGGCTAGAGGCTGACCAAATGAGAATAGAGTACAGCTCCCACGCTAGCTCAGAGAGATCCCTGGGAGCCTAGGCAGGAAGTAAAAGTTCTGATCTTCATGGAGAAATCTAGTTGAGATGGATGTTTGAGCAGGTGAACAATCTGCCTTTGTGTCAGGCCAGTCCAAGAGTCATGGCAACATTTTGACACTTGTTTTGAACTGTCTCTCCCTGTCTTACTTGTTCAGCAATATGGACCTTTATGGATTTAGGTTGTTTTAATTGACCACACCCTTTTGTTTAGATAGTGCTCTTTTTCCCTTCCATGTGGTTCAGTTAGGTGCCAATACTAGTGCTCTTTCTTCTCTTCTCAAAGTCACGGTGGCTTAGGCTGGGTTTCCTAAGAGCAGACCCTGTGATAAGGATTTGCATGTAAATGGTTTATTTGTAGGGTGACTTGGGGAAGCACCAGTGGGAGAATGGGAAAGTATTAGAGTTCTTCAGAGAAACAGGACCAGTAGAATCACACACACACACACACACACACACACACACACACACCCTTCCACATGGTTATGGTGGCTGACAAATCCTAAAGTCTGCAGGGTGAGTGAGCAAGCTAGAGACCTAGGAGAACCAATGGTATAATTCTAGTCTGAAAGTCGTTAGGCTCAAGACCCAGGAAGAGCAGTGTTTCTAAAGGTAGAAAAACACTGATGTCCCAGTATGAAGACTGTAAGGCAGGAGGAATTTCCTCTTATTCAGGGAAGAGTCAGCCTTTTGTTGTATTTGAACCTTAACTGATTGGATAAGGCTCACCTACATATGGAGAGCTGAATCTGCTTTACTCAGTTTACCAACTTAAATGTTTATCTCACCCAAACACACTCATAGACACACCCAGAATAATGTTTGACCAAATATCTGGGCACCAAGTGGCCCAGTGAAGTCAACACATAAGATTTACAATCACAGGCCATGTATGATGGCTCATGCCTGTAATACCAGCATTTTGGGAGACAGAGGTGGGAAGGTTGCTTGAGGCCAGGAGTTTGAGACCCAGTGTGCATAACATAGTAAAAACTTGTCTCTACAAAATAAATAAATAAATAAATAAATAAATAAAATAGAAAACTTAGGTATAGTGGTACTGTCTGTAGTACCAGCTACTCAGGAGGCTGAGGTGCAAGGAATGTTTGAGCCAAGGAGCTGGAGGTTGCAGTGAGCTATGACAGTGCCACTGCACTCTAACCTGGATGACAGAGTGAGACCTTATCTCAAAAAAGAAAAAAAAGAAAGGAAAAGGAAAGAAAAAAAAAAGAGTAACCATCACAGGGAAAATGAGACACAAGGGAATTTAAGTCATTATAGAGTGACTTAATGACCAAGTTACTTCTGTGGGCAACTGGACCTCAATACTTTTGATGAGCTTTGGTTGATGATATGTAATGTACTTCAAAATATTGAGAAAACTGAGACATTCACCTTTCTTCTCCATCTGACAATGAGGGATACTCCCAGAGATTTTTATTTCCTAGAATTTCCTTTGCTTGTAGGTCAAGAAAAAGCCTTCAGGTAGAGATGCTCAGGTACTTACAGTGAGGTGTCTTCAGCTTGTGTGGACCGAGGAGGTCCCCAGGGACATGGGTGGGGCATGCCCAGGGTCTGCTATGGTGGGTAAGTAGCAGGTGCCTGGTCAGCTCAGGGCTCCATCCAGGCAGCAGTATTGGACCATGGAGTGGCTCATGTCTAAGCAGAATCCACTAGAATCTAACCTTGGGATTAATTTACTCCTGAACAGGCAGGATGTAAATCTGGAGGGGTCAATATCACTTGTCCTCCCACATGGAGTGAGATAGAGAATAAGGCTGAGCAAAGATGAACAGAGAAGAGAAATGAAGGGAAAGAGAGAGAGACAGTGAGTCTTGATGGCACTGAGTCCTGTTTCTAGTCCCTGGCGCTCTGGTTCTTGCCCCCTCCCTGTCTCAGTCTGTTTCTGTTGTTATAACAAAATGTCTTAATTTATATCTCACAGTTTTGTAGGCTGGAAAATCAAGATCAAGGCACCAGAATGGTAAGTGTTGGGTGAGGGCCCTGATCCTTGCTTCCAAGATGGCATCTTCTTGTTGTGTCCTCTGGAATGAGGTATCTCACATGCAGAAAGTAGAAGGGTGAAAGGACCTAAACTAGTTCTCCAGCCTTTTTACAAGGCACTAATCCATTCGTGAAGGATTCTTACATTTTAACCACTTACTGAAAGGTCTCACCTTAATACCACTGCAATGGGGATTAAATTTCAACCTAAATTTTGAAGGAAACAGATTCAAACCACTCCCTTTCTGCAAATGATTCCAGTTGGATGAATTCATGTATTCTTTTAAAGTTTAATTAACTAGAGTTAGGTTTATGGGAATGCATCCAAGAGCTCTTATAACAGTTAAGGTGGTGGGGTAGGTAGGGAGCTGAGTGGAAGATTGAGACTGAGAGAGAGATTGCCCTGGGCCTATAAGGTTTCTTTCTTTTTTAGCTCTCAGTGTCTGAGATTTAAGGTACTGGAAAGAAGATAAGTTTATGGTGGAAAATTGTAACCAACCATTAACTAGAATGGCACAGTTAGCCCCTGTGCTTGACCAACTGATAGTACTTAATGAAACAGTGATAAAGAAAAAGCTTTTAGTTTTGGAGCTTAATTAGCCATTCATTTCCTTTCTGACTTTTAGTTTTATGATTCTAGCCAAATTAAGCCCCCCAAAGGACTCTCCCCATGTTTCTGCTTCCTTAATTTTAATTTATTCTTTGTAGGGTGACCCAGAGTACTACGTGACATATGTTGCATAAGGACTGTAAATTTTTTAGAAAGAGACGTAGAGCAAGCATTTATCATTGTGATCTCTTTTTTAAATACTGTGGGAACTTAATGTTAATTAAAATAATAATGTTGTTTGTTTCCTTATAAAAGGTAGGGGGGATTATCTGATATACTCTGAAATTGGTAACCTAAAGTATACAGTGATGAAAAATAATAGTAGCTACCATTTATTGAAAATCTATTAGTAACATGGTAGGTCATTAACAGTCAATATCTCTAATAGCCTGGGATGCTTTGAGGATGTTGAGCTTTGATTTCCATGTAAGGAAATGGTGGTTCATCTTAATCAATATCTCTAAGATGGAAAAGATAGGAATCAAAGCCAATTGCATTAAGACCTTTTGAATTCCAAGAAAATCTACGTTCTGTGTCTAGTCCCTGGGGCTCTGGCTCTTGCCCAGAACAAGGGTATGATTCATGCGAGACATTGTGCAGGATGCTGCACATGGTAGACACCCAGTAACATTTTTGTTAAGTGATTTTATTTATTTATTTTTTTTGAGAAAAGAGTAGAGTTCTGTGGCATCATAGCTCACAGCAACCTCAAACTCCTGGGTTCAAGTGCTCCTTTTGCCTCAGTCTCCTGAGTAGCTGGGACTACAAGAATCTGCTACAACATCTGGACAGTTTTTCTTTTTTTGTAGAGATAGGGTCTTGCTCTTGCTCAGGCTGGGCTCAAACTCCTGAGCTCAAGCAATCTTCCCTCCTTCCCCTCCCAGAGAGCTACAATTATAGGTGTGAACCACCACAGCTGGCCTGTTCAGTGACTTTAGAATGTATGGGTAACTGAAACATCATTACATTGAGGGAAAATTTAATATTTCCACTATGTCTGAGCAAAGGGTTTGTCAGATAAAGTAATTATATTTGTGGCCCATGGAAATTATATTTTGTCGCCAGAGAAAACACAGGTTCTCATTTGTTTTTCTCTTGAAATTCAAAGTATAGAGTCTTGATGACATTTACCCTAAATCCTTTTTTGTAACAACGCAGGGTATAAATAATACAATGTTACCTTGCATTTTCACAGAACTTTACAGTTTAGAAAGTATTTGCTTACTGTCTCTGCTCAGGCTGGTGAGGTGGGAAAGACAGGTACTGCAATGCCCATTTTAGTGGTGAGGAAACAAAGACTTGGGGAGGTTGAATGACTTGCTTAACACAATGGTTAAGTGCTTAAACCAGAACTAACTTAACAGCTACCTTTTCTCTCTTTTGTCACATGGTAGAGAGAGAGGGAATATATGCTGTCATCTCTTTAAAATTTTTTTTTTTAATTTTTAATTCTTATGGGTAGACTAGATCTTCCATAGTTGACCACCTCCTTGCACTGACCACCTCCTTAAGTGGACATAATTTTCATAGACTGGACAGGCACCACATATACTTACCAGTACAGCAGGCCTTATTCCTTATGTTGACCACCTCTGTATGTTGACCAGTTTGTTATAGTCCCTTGGGTGTTCAACTACAGAGGTTCTACCCTAGCTGTGTATCATTATTGAGTACATGTGATGTTTTGATACAGGCAAACAATGTGAATTAATCAAGTCAAGGCAAATAGGGTATCCATCACTTTAGTTATTTAACATTTCTTTGTGTTAGGAACATTACAATTCTACTCTTTGAGTTATTTTAAAGTATACCTTAACTTTTTTTTAAAATTTATTTTTTATTTCACTTAATATGAAGGTACAGACTTTTGGTTTACATTGTTCTCACTTTCAGGGTAAAGTTCCATTTGTAAAAGAGCCCCTCACCCAGGGCGTGGGTTATACACCCTCACAATGTGCACATTAGGTGAGATCCCGCCTCATGCCCTGCCTCTTTCCGTCAATTGTCCTCTCCCCTTCCTCCTCACCCTTCCCCTCTACCCCCGAACAAGACTATATTAGTGTTTTATTGTTCTTATGAGCATGTAATGTTTATATATTAATTTCATATTAGTATGGAGTACTTTGGATATTTATTGTTCCATTCTTGTGATACTTTACCAAGAAGAATGTATTTCAGCTCCATCCATACGCCTTAACTTATTGATTATAGTCACTTTGTTGTGCTATCAAATATTGTTCTTTCTATGTAACCATCCATATAATTTTGTGTTTATTAAATTAAACACACTCTCCTTCCTTTATCCCCCCTCCCTGCTATCCTTTGCAGACTTTGGTAACCATCATCTACTCTGTCTTCAGGAGATCAACTGTTTTTAATATTTAGCTCCTACACGAGTAAGAACGTGCAAGATTTGCTATTCTGTTCTTGGCTTATTTCACTTAACATAATGTTCTCTAGTTCTATCCATGCTGTTTGAAATGGTAGAATTTCATTCTTTTTTGTGGCTATATGATATTCCATTGTGCATATGTACCACAATTTCTTTATCCATTCATTCATTGATGGACATTTAGGTTGATTCCATATCTTGGCCATTGTGAATAGCGTTATAAAGAGTGTGGGAGTGCAGATGTCTTTTTGATATGGATATACTGAATTCCTCTCCTTTAGATAAATATCCAGTGCAGTGGGGTTGTTGGGTCATATGGGAATTGTATTTTAAGCTTTTTGAGGAACTTCCATCCTGTTCTCCATAGTGGTCACACTAATTTACGTTTCTACCACCAGGGTATGAGGGGTTCCCCTTTCTCCACATCATCACCAGCATTCATTATTGCCTGCTTGTCCCTTTGATAAAAGATGTTTTATAAAATTTATTTTAAAAATATTTTATTATTTTTTTCGAAACAGAGTCTCATTATGTTGCTTGGGCTAGAGTGCCATGACCTCAGCTTAGCTCACAGCTCAAACTCCTGGGCTCAGTAATCCTCCTATCTCAGCCTCCCTCATAGCTGGGGCTACAGGTGTATGCCACCACACTTTGCTAATTTTTTTTTTTTTTTGAGACAGAGTCTCAAGCTGTCGCCCTGGGTACAGTGCTAGGGTGTCACAGATCACAGCAACCTCAAACTCTTGGGCTTAAGCAATTCTCTTGCCTCAGCCTCCCATGTAGCTGGGTTTACAGGTGCCCGCTACAACACCCAGCTATTTTTTTGTTGCAGTTGCCATCGTTGCTTTAGCTAGCCCATGCCAGGTTTGAACCCGCCAGCCTTGGTGTATGTGGTTGGTGCCCTGCTCACTGAACTATGGGTGCTGCCGAGATTTCTTTCACTTCTTTGGCTATGTTTATTCCTAGCTATTTTCTTTGTAGGTATTTTAAATAGAATTACTTTCTTGATTTCCTCTTCAAATTGTTTACTGTTGGCATATAGAAATGCCACTCTTTCTGTATGTTGATTTTGTATCCTGCAACTTTACTGAATTTGTGTATCAGTTCTAATAGTTTTTTTTTTTTTTTTTGGAGTTCTTAGGTTTCTCCAGAAATAAGATCATATTTTCTGCAAACCAGGATAATTTGACTAATTTCTTTGTCTAATTGCTCTAGCTAGAACTTCCAGTAGTATATAGAATAGTAATGGTCACATTGGGCATTCTTTTCTTGTTCCAGATCTTAGAGGCAAGGCTTTCAGTTTTTCCCCATTCAGTATGATGTCCATTGTGGGTCTGTCATATGACTTTTATCATATTGAGATAAATTCCTTCTATACCTAGTTTTTTGAGAATTTTTATCATGAAGGGATGTTGAATTTTATCAAATGCTTTTTCAGCATCTATTGAAATGAACATATGGTTTTGCCCTTCATTCTGTTGATATGATGTGTCTTGTCACATTGATTGATTTGGATATGTTGAACCATTCTTGTGTCTTGGGTGAATCTCACTTGATCATGATGAATAATCTTTTAAAATGTGATGTTGAATTCCATTTGCTAGTATTTCATAGAGGATTTTTGCATTTGTGTTCATCAGAGATATTGGTCTATAGTTTTCTTTCTTTCTTTTTTTGGTTATATCTCACCTAGTTTCATATCAGGATAATAAAGGCCTCATAGAATACGTTTGGGGATATCCTCTCCTTCTTGTTTTTATTGAATAGTTTATTTAGGTTTGGTATTTGTTTTTGTTAAAATGCTTATAGGAATTCACTAGAGAAGTTCCTGGACTTTTGCTTAATGGGAGGAAGAATTTTTCTTACTGCTTCTATCTTACCACTTGATATTGGTTTATTCAAGTTTTGGATTTCTTCTTGGTTCAGTATTAGCAGATTATGTCTAGGAATTTTTTCATTTCTTCTAGGCTTTCCAATTTCTTGGTATATAATTGGACATAGTAGTCTCTAATGATCCTTTAGATTTCTGCAGTATCAGTTATGATATCTATTTTTTCATCTTTGATTTTATTTATTTGGATCTTTCCTCTTTTTTTCTTTATTTATTTGGATCTTTCCTCTTTTTTTTCTAAAAGCATTTTTTATTTCATTGATCTTTTGTATTGTTCTTTTGGGTTAAATTTCCTTTATTTGTGCTCTGATCTTTATTTTTTCCTACTAATTTGGGGTTTAGAAAATGCTTGTTTCTCTACTTCTTTGAGATGCATTATAAGGTTGTTTATTTGAAGCTTTTCTACCTTTTTGATATATGCACTTATTGTTATGAATTTTCCGCTTATTACTGCTTTTGCTGTATCCCATAGATTTTGATATGATGTGTTTTTATTTTCATTTGTTCTGAGAAATTTCTAATTTCCTTGTTAATCTCTTCATTAAACATCTTGTTATTCAGGAACATATTGTTTAATTTTCATGTTTTTGTTTATTTTCTAATGTTTCTCTTACTACTGATTTCTAGTTTTATTCCATTGCAGTCAGAGAAAGAGAAAATACTTGGTATGACTTAAACATTTTTTTTTTTTAGAGAAAGAGTCTCACTTTATTGCCTTTGGTAGAGTGCTGTGGCATCAAGGCTCACAGCAACCTCCAACTCCTGGACTTAGGCAATTCTCTTGCCTCAGCCTCCTGAGTAGCTGGGACTACAGGTGCCCACCACAATGAGCAGCTATTTTTTTTTGTTGTTGCAATTTGGCCGGGGCTGGGTTCAAACCCACCACCCTTGGTATATGAGGCCGGTGCCCTACCCACTGAGCCACAGGTGCCACCCCCATTTTTTTGAATTACTAAGACTTGTTTTATGGCCTAAAATATGGTCTATCCTTGGGAATTATCCATAAGCTGAGCATAAGAATGTATACTGTGCTGCTGCTGGATGGAACATTCTGAAAATATCTGTTAGGTTCATTTGTCTATAGTGGAGATTAAATCCAATGTTTCATTATTCATTTTCTGTTTGGATGATCTGTCCAAATGCTGAAAGTGGAGCATTGAGGTCTCCAGTGATTATTTTATTGGGGTCTGTCTCTAGCTTTGATAATATTTGCTTTATATAGCTGGATACTCCAGTAATGAGTGCTTATCTATTTAGAATTTTTATGCAGTTTTGCTGAAGTGACCTCTTTTTCATTATGTAATGACCTTCTTTGTCTCTCTCTGGCTCTCTCTCTTTTTTTTTTTTTTTTTTTGCAGTTTTTTTGGCTTGGCCTAGGTTTGAACCCACCACCTCCTGTATATGGGGCTGGCACCCTACTCCTTTGAGCCACAGGCGCTGCCCTTCTTTGTCTTATTTTATAGTTTTTTTTTTTTTTTTTTGAGACAGAGTCTCACTATGTTGCCTGTGGTAGAGTGTTGTGGCATCACAGCTTACAGCAACCTTGCCCTTGGTAAAGTGCCATGACATCACAACCTTTTAAGTGCTACTCTTGCCTCAGCCTCCCAAGTAGCTGGGACTACAGGTGCCTGCCACAATGCCCAGCTGTTTTTTTTTGTTGCAGTTGTCATTGTTGTTTAGTTGGCCCAGACTGGGTTCAAGCCTGGCAGCCTCGGTGCCATAACTACTGACCTATGGGCACCGATCCCAGTTTTTGTCTTGAAGTCTATTTTATCTGCTAGAAGTATAGCTACTCCTGCTCTTTTTTCGGTTTCCATTTACATGGAATATCTTTTTTCATCACTTTATTTTCAGTCTGTGTGTCTTTATAGTTGTAGTGGGTTTCTTAAAGACAACATACAGTTGGCTATTTTTTTTTAATTAAGTCATATACACATAGATCATGAATGTATTTATGCATATGTGGGGTACAATGTGTTGATTTTTTAATACAATTTGGAGTGCTTAAATTAAACTAATTAATATAGCTTTTGCCTCGTTTACTTGGTTATTGTGTAAAGACATTTATATTCTATACTTGATAGATTTGACTTGTACCCTTGCCATATGCTCCATAGTTGTGGTCCCACTGTTTATCTTCCCTCTATCAAACCTCACCCCTCCCCTCCCTTCCCATTCCATTTCTCTACTTCATCCTGGGCTATAGTCATGATCTATCTTTCATAAGAAAATGTGAGTAAATATAAATTGGTTTCATAGA